>BROG01000473.1:222500-227500 GCA_030159075.1 Atrina japonica | reverse complement strand
AACACATAAAATATTTGGGAAGGAAAATAACTGGAGAAAAACTTGGTGTAACAGAGAAAATTGAAGACTAATTCATTCATTTATTTTTGACGCGTCTTATTTGCATGGTTATTTGTATTTCAAACAATATTGAGTCATAATTCACGTATTGTATTACTTGATCATCTGATTCACTTTTACGATTCAGTTATTTTCCGATTCACATAAGATGGCGAGGTGGAGTAATATTTTGATCATACGGATGATTTTACTCACTTTTTAGTTCTGACAAACCTCATTGGAAAAACGTTTTACTTCTCAATGGATACACTCTTATACTGTAAATCCGGAAATTTTCGTGGGACTTTAATTTCGCGAAACACAAATTCTTTATCTATTCGCAAGATAATATTTTCTCGATTTCGATTGCCTCTCTCTTCATGCTATTATCTTAGTTCATTATGCGATAATTTTATCTCCGCAAGTTCGAGCTGTCGCAAAATTACGCGTCAATAAAATTCTCTCGAAATAAACAGGATGTACAGTATATGGTGACCAGTAGGAACGATTACCCTAATCAGTGTAATTGTAATGTTATGCTTTGTTACCTAAAATTTAAACTCTTCCAGGTCAAGAAATAAAAAAAAAAAAAAAAAAAAAAAAAAAAAAAAAAAAAAAAAAAAAAAAAAAAAAAAACAAAAAAAAAAAAGGGTTCACAAGACTGAATACTGTACTATTTTTTTCTGCAAAATGGAATGATTCTTATGTTTTTCTTTCAAATATAGATCTACATATTTTATGATTTCTCTTTTTATCACATTAGTGTAACTTTCATTTTAGACAAATCTAAAAGACGTGGATGTTCAGAATACAGATACTGGCTCAGAAAAATTAGAGAAAAGTATTGAACATTTGGATATAAATGTAGAAAGAGAACAGAAAAATGATGACATAAGAGAGGAAAATATTGATGCAAAGAAGGAAATAAATGACATAAATGAATTTAAAGATGAGCATATAAATCGTGGCGAAAATGTAGATTCTGTAGTGAAAAAAGATAAAAAAGATGAACTCATAGAGGCTATTGAAAAATCACTGGCAGACAATGACAAAAAAATAGATGACGAAACAAAAGATAAAGCTATTGAAATGAAACTTCATCCAAACAATCCTGTCGAAAAGAAAGAATTAGAAAGAGAGATTGACATTGAACAAAACATAGCTGTAATAGGGAAAGAGGTGGAGGAGGAGGAGGAGGTCAAAGATGAAAATAAAGAAGATAATGTTCAAGTTGAAGAAGAGGTGAAAGAAAATGAACATGATGTAGATGATATTGTAAAGAAAACGAAACATTTTTTCGCAAAACAAAAGGAAATGGAAAAAATGAACAAAGAGAAAAAAGAAACTATTATAATTGAGAAATCAGATCATCATTCACATAAATTGCTTCCCATAGTTACGGCTGCCTCTCAGGATACATACGGTGCAATTGAGCAGCTTGTAGAATCATTTCAATCATTGCATCCAAAGGAAATCATCTATATTTATGACCTTGACCTCACCGATGAACAGAGAAAACGAGTAAGTATTCGTTCATTGATATTCAGTGAACAATATACTATTTAAGTGGTATTAGCTTTTTCTTAAATGTTTTTCATTTTGATTACTTACATTGATATAAAATAACAAAAAATAGATAAATCGATTAACTCAACTTACTAATTTTATATGAATACCACACTGGACCGGACGTTATTTGCGCAAAACATATAAGATTTTTTATGCCTGTATATAGCTCTTATTTATTCTACATCAAGTACAAGTAGTAAACGTAGAAAAAAAATCGAAATAATATTCTCGGGTAAACATAGCTAATGCCCCTTTAAAATATATATCAGTGAAAATTCATTCATTCTTTAAAGCAAGTTGTCAACTTAACTTCTATGTTATACCTTAGATCTTTTAGAAAAGTACCCGATAGTGACAAATATCTGGAAACGTCTCCTTTTTGTCAAACTATTTCTATTAGATCATAGAAACTGGTGTGTATTGATGAATTTCAAACTTATTGATTTACTTAGTTGAAAAAGAGTTACAAAAATCCATAATCTTGTTCTGATCTGACGTACTTATACAGTGGGCCCTCGACTAAAGATCACCTCAATTAGGAGATCACCTCGAATTAACGACAGCAAATATTAAGTCTCTTGAAGAAAGATTCGTATTGAATATTTAATACGATCAGAATCTCACTAAATATACCACCTCGCTAATTAGATCACTTTCAGTCAGTCAGTTAAGTGGTGTTAATAATGTGGTTCTAGTGCACTAACGGTTTATCATTTTGGTGAATAAAATGACTGTTTCCTTTAAACAGACTAGAAAAGTAAGGTTTTTAGTCATTTTAGTATAAATATCTGATTAAAACATAACCAAACGATAAAAAAGTATTATGAGAAATATGTAAATGTAAGACATTTTCAGGAAGATAGAAGTATATATTACACGAGAAGTCTGGTGTATTTCATTCGAATACTCGTGTTAGAAAGTGATTCCTCGTCAAAACAAGGTAAATTTGGATAGATTCGACTTTTCTCAATAATAGGTTTGTTTAAAAGCATGTAATATTTCACGAGGCTTTAAAAGAAAAGAAAATTTTTGTTAGAATTCCCCGCCTTTAATATCGAATGTAGCATCATATTTCTGAGACAGTTACACTAAAAACATATCCCCTTGAAATGATTAAGTCGGGCTTGTCTTACAGTGGGTATCCAATTTAAATGTATGTGTCTTTGCTTACAGTATTTAGTAAAATGCTATCATTTTCAGATGTTTTAGAGTAGAAATAAAATATTTAACATTTCTTACTTATTTCTCTCGCTTTCAAAAATCGAAAAGATGTTTTCTCCCATGGTTAACAAATTTTCCCATTTTTTACGGGGAATGATTTCCTTGTCAACCCTTGCGGTATTGACAAACTATACAATTTATGACGTAGAACGTCTGTGACTTCTGGAATGCAGTACATATTTATGTCAGACTTGACGTAGAACTACATAGACATGTACATTATGCGTAGACTTATATGGACATGTATCTAAGACATGGGAGAAAAGTAATCATCCCATACCTTGAGGGTATGACAATGGAATCTCAATCTCGCTTTTTCACTCAAGAATAATACCCTCGGATTGAGATTACTTTGTCATACCCTCAAGGTAAAAGATTCAAAGAAATGAAGGACTTTTTAGACCTACAACAGATACAAGATTTGATAAATGTCGTTGGACAATATTATTTATCTAAATCATGGATACCAAAGTGTAAACAGTACCAGGGCCAAAGACAATAAATAAAGACAAGAACTGCACGAGCGCCCGTATAAACTAAATATTCGGGCCAGGTTCCACGGGAAGTCACACACAGCATGGACACCGTATGTTGTTGTCATGCCGTAACAAAATCAAACGTTTGTCAAAGTAAATGCAACATGAAAACGGGTAACGTTTGTTGGTATATCATATTTTTGTAATTTATTACCATCACCACTCATTTACAACACAAAATACACTGGTGCTGATATAAAAATGCTGTTTTTTCTAAAAGACTATATATTTAGTGTTTGGAGATAAGGTCTTTCAAGAAACCGTCGACATTCCAGTGGGAACCAATTGTGTCTCTTTATTAGCCGACCTGTTCCTTTCTTCATATGAAGCAGACTTCATTGATAAGCTGTTAAATCAAAGAATGGCTGTGGCCTTTAATTTGACATTTAGATATATCGACGACGTTTTGTCAGCTAATAATGACAATTTTATTGTATGTGCATGTGATTTTTTCCTAGCATTTAGACACACCACAGAATCATATGTTCTTGTCACAAGGACATCAGGATTTGCCTTTAATATCGGAAATTTTGCGGTGCGTATAATTAATTACCTTGTTTGCAATGTAGTGCTTCACCGAGTGAAGTGTTGAATTACCTGTTCAATAGTGGTTGCGAAATCGTTTGACACATGGATATCGAAAACCGCGTTTAATGTCAACGTTCCGCAAATTTCACGGTCGATATAATAGGCTTGCTTGCGACTACTCTGTTTCACTCAGTGAAATGTTGAGTTGCCTTTTCGTTGGCGGTTGTTGAGACGTCTGTACCAATTGTGACAAGGATACACTCCTCGCGTGTTTCATTGGACTTGACTGTGGAATCACGGCGGGTGTGACCAGTCGACAGGGGATGCTTACTCCTCCATGGCACCTGATCCCACCTCTTGATTTCCAGAGGTCCGTGTTTGTCCATTTTTACCGGATTTGTATCTATGTCTTGGGCATTCTATTGATTTATACTTTGGTATCTGAATTTTTTTTACATTATTTCTATTTGAAATAAACTGTGGACTCACGGTTGGTGTTACTGGTCAACAGGAGATGCTTACTCCACTGTGATACCTGATCTCACCTCTGGATTTCCAGAGGTCCATGTATGTCTAATTTTCACCAGATTTATATAATACATGTAGTTCGTGTTAACATCTGCTTCACATCTTTTCTGCCACTGATTACAGACCTTTTTCACAGCTCGATCCCTATATATTTCGTGCTCACATTTGTTCCGCTCCTTAACGTATTTTTTGTGATAGGTATAACAATTATGTTCTACTTTCGTTTCAGCTTATGAGACTCTGTTGCGTGAGAATGCGTTCATTTTGGAGAACTCTGTTTCCGGATTATGTTAGTGACGTAAAGAAAACTCTTTGGCGTCCATTGATAATACAGGTATAAATTGTTCGATTCACATAAGATGGCCGGGCGGAGTAACCTTTTGTTTATCATACGAATGATTCTACTCATTTATTGGTTATGGCAAGCTGCACGAGAGAAAAAAGTTTTATTCCTCACTAAATACTCTCTACTGTATGGTGACAACTAGAAACGATTACTCTAGTCAGAGTAATGTTGATGTTATGATTTATTACTTTAAATAAAACTTGTCCGGGCCACGAAAGTGTTCACAAAGCTCC
>BROG01000473.1:160000-217500 GCA_030159075.1 Atrina japonica | reverse complement strand
AGAATGAAGAGGAAGAGTAGTAAGTATGAGAGAAAGTAACAAGTAGGGGAGAATAAAAGAGTATGCGAGAGACGCGAGGAGAGCGAGCAGCAGGCAGCAATTTTAGATGATAACAGTAAAAAGAGAGACAGTAGAGAGAAAGGTACGAGAGAAAGGACGTGGGGGGGAGTGAATCTTTTTTAGAGAGTAGAACGCAGAACTGGTACGGCGGATGTATTGAAGGTGGGAGCGGAGGAGGAGACAGGCGCAGCTGCAGCCGGCCAAAAAGAGCAACGCCATAGCGGGCGGGAGGGAAACGGCTAACAAGAGGAGAGTACGAGAAGGAAGTAACGAAGTCCCGGGACACAGTGAGGTGGAAGAGAGAAGTGAGCAGGATGAGAAAGAAAGGACTAGAAAAGAGGGGACGAAAGGAAAGAAGGGCGAGGGACCGAGAGATGCTGGGCAGCAGACGGCGGAAGGGACAACAAACGAGAAAGCCGGCAAAGAAGACAGGAAAGATGAGAGAGAACGGCGGATGACGACGTGGTAAAGGTAGAGAAGGGAGAACCCGGCGTGAAAGGGAGAGGACTAGAGGCACGTAGTGGGAGCGAAAGTAAAGCGCAAAACCGAGGAATAATAGAGTGAAGGCACAAGAGGGGATCGGAGAGACGCCGGGAAGCGATCAGAAGAGGGAGAGCGAGAGAGGGTAAAAGAGTTGCAAGGATAGCAGGCGGAACAAACGTCAGGAAATGAGTGAAGACAAGATAGTAGAAGGGAGCAGGAGAGCGGTCTAGATGAGCCGGAGAAAACAGGGAAGGAGGAGCGGAGAAGAAGCGACGGGGCGGAAGGAAGGAAGGAGAAGCTGAGCCAAGATGGAGCGCAGAAAGAAACAGGGAGTACAAAGGAGGAAAGCGAAGGTAGGCGAGAACACAAGGAGAGAGGGAAGCGATGCGGAGACCGAGATGTAAGACGGGGCCGAGACAAAAGAAGAGGCGGGAGAGCGAAGCGAGCAGGAAGAGAGACAGCAGGGAGAAGAGTCAGACAGACGAGAGCAGTGTGGAAGTAAAGAATGATGGGCGCAGGAAAGGAAGCTACGAGAGAGGCGAGAAGCGAGAAAAATGAAATCCGAGAGAGCACGCGAGAGGGGAACATGAGAGGAGAAAATGGGAAGTCACGAAAGACAGACGAGGCGAGCAGAGATTGAGAAGGAAAGGAGGCGAGGAGCGAACGGGTGGCAGGGAGAACGCAGAAGAGTTCCGAAGTGTATGAGACGGGAGCGCGCAGGGAGCAGAACCAAGTGGGTAGAAAGAGCGTAATGTGACGGGGAGACGAAGGGGACCGCCGTAGAGTACGGGCACGCTAGAGAGAAGTTAGTCGCGAGGATGAGACAGATGGTAAGAGTCAGCGAAGAAGGTGGGGGCGATTTCGCCAGAAAAAGGAAGAAGAGAGAGCACGTCGAGGACAGCACAGTCGCAACCACGAGGTACGGAGTGACCACATAGGAAGAGAAGCCGAAGAGGGGACAGCACGAGAGAACGGAGGGAGAGACGGTGGGGGGGGGGACAGGAAGGGAGAGGCCGCGGAAAGAGTCGAGGAGAAGCGGAGAGAGGGGGGTAGTAGCCGGAGACTGCAGGGCGGAAACGAGAGGGCGGGAGACAGGGGCGAGGAAAGAGGAAGAGAAAGAGGTGGATAACAGCGTTAGAAAGAAGAAAGTAGCAAAAGAGGAAACAGTAGAGCCGAGATGGGGAGAGAGGGTAGAAGTGAAGGAGTGAAGACGAGGGGTGGGTGTCGGGGGGGGGGGGGGGGGGGGGGCGGGGGGCGGAGACGGAAGGAGGGAGAGGCGAGAGAGAGTGGGACATGAGTAGAGACTTCGACGGAGGAAAAGGTGAAGAAGGGGCAGTAGAAGTACGTGGAGGGGTAAGGAGGGTAGAGAGGAGGAAGACGATATAAGGGAACAAAAGATGAAGGTAAGAAATATGAAGGAGAGGAGAAGGGACGAGGGTGCGGAAGAGGGAAAGGGAAAAGAAGAGGTCGAAGAGGATGAGACATGAAAGCAAACAAAGCGCACGGTGAAAACGAGAGAGCGAGGTGGCAGGCGGAAACAAGAGACGAAGGAAGGGAAAGGAAAGCAGAGAGAGCAACCGGAAAGAAGTAAGAGATAGATTAGGACGGAAAGACAACACGTAGCGAGGCGCGTAAGAGGAAGACAGAGGAGGAACCGAGCGTGAACAGACCAGGAGATAGAGATGGGTTGCAAGAAAGGAGGTACGACTAGTGGAGAAGGGAGGCAGCATGGAGCGAACGGAAGGCAGAAAGCCGCAAGCGAGAGAGAAGAGAGCGATAGATCATAGCAGAGAAAAAGGGAGCGAAGAGCGGGAAGCAGTTTGGGGGAGGGAGGGGCAGAAAGAAGGAAACACTAAGAAAGGTACTAGTGAAAAGCGAGGAGCAAAGCCGACAGGAGAAGTTGAGCATGAAGGAGAGAGAACAATATGCCGATAGGCGAAGTGAAAGAAAGCAGAGGGGTAGACAGACGAAAGGGAAGGAGAGACAAGAGAGACGAAGGTAGAGAGAAAGGAGGTCGACGGGAAAGAGAGTCAGACGAGATAGGGACACAGGAGAACGTCGAAACAGAAAGGTGCAGAGCGTAGGCCAAGGGAGAGAAACTAGCAAGGAAAGGGGTCGAGAGAAAGGAGGGAGGGCGCCGGGAATAACTACGCAGGAGCGCAGAGAAAGGAGATGGTATGAAGGAGAGGGCGGAAGCAGCCGGGCGCGGGGGAGGGTAGGGAGGAAGTGAGAGAGGAGACAAGAGAGAGAGAAACGCACGAGAAGCGAGCAGCGACAGAGAGGAGTAAGGACGAGAAGAAGAACGAGAGAAGCACGGAGTTGAGAAAAACGCGATGCAATGGAGGGAAACAGAGGAACGAGGAAGCAGGAGAGCACAAAGAAAACTAGGGACAAGGACAGAGCTGCAGAGGGAAAGAAATAGAGGAAAAGACAGAAGCAGTCACGACGATCCGCAAAGGGCGAGAGGGAGAGCAGACAGGGCGGGATGGTAGTAAGGACAGGTTAGAGCAGAAGAAAGGGGGCTGAGGAAAAGGGAAATGTGAGAGAAAGGATGGAAAAAGGTCGAGACTAGTGAGGTAAGAGGGAAAAAGAGGAAGAGAACGAAGAGGAAGAGTGAAAGCGAAGGGCGACAAGGAAGAGTTGAAAAAAACGGAGAGTAAAAAGAACGGGAAGGAGAAGGAGATAGAAGGGAGAGAGGGGCGAAGTAAGAAGAAAGAGAGTGAACAAGTAGAACTAGAGAACAGCGGAGGCAGGGAGAAGAGAGCGCTCAGCGCGATACAGAAAGAGAAGGAATAAGACCAAAAAAGCACAGAGAGAGAAGGTAGTAGTTTTTAGCAGAGAGCACAACGCCGGGGACGGAGGAGTAAAGAGAAAAGAGTAGAAAAAAAGCGGAAGACTGGAAAGAAGGAAGGCGAAGACGCAAAATGAAGAGGACGAAGGTAAAAGAGCAAAAAAAACACGAGAAAAGTAAGACGACAGGAGAAGGGGAGGAGATCAAGAAGGAGAGGTTGAGAAGGGAAAGGGGTGAGAAAGGAAGAGAACATGGACGGAGAAGAGAGGAAGCGAAGGAGGCTAGCAGCAAGGGGAGAGGTACCTAGAAGAGTAGGGGAGGAAGATAGAAGAGATATAGAAGCGAACAGAGGGGAGGCTAATCGTAGGGAGAAGGGTCGAGGGAGAGAAGGAATGAAAAGCACAATAGACGTGCAGAAAGAAGAGAGAGCAAAGGGGCCGGGGGAGAGGGCAAAGAACGCGCAGGGGAAGGCAGAAAGGAAGCCAGGACAGGAGGAGCGAGAGCTAAGAGGAGAACGAGGGGGGGAGGAGGAAGAAGCCGGTCAAGAGGACACAAAGCGCGGACGAGAGACAGAGAGTAACGAGAGAGAGGGACGTCAAGAATGTTGGAAAAGACAGGGAGGAAGAAGTAGCAGCAAGTACGAGAAGAGTAGAAGGGGAAGAGAACGAGAGAAAGATGGGAGAGCGGGCACCAGAGCACGAGCGTGAGAAGAAAAGATGAGAGAAAAAAGAGAAGGCACGAAAGGAGAAGACAGGCGGGGAGATAAGCAGAGAGAAGACGCGCGAAGAAAGAGCGAACGAAGGAAGGTTCAGAGAGGTTAGACGATCCAGGAGAGAGAGTTAGCACGTGGGGGTAGAAGTGAGGACAAGGGCAGGAGGACAAGCTACGACGAGAGAATTCGGCAGGGGGGGGGGCTGGAGAGATAGCGAAAGGTCGACGAGGGAGGCAGAGTAGCACGTGAGGACGACGTCGGAGGACGGTAGGAGCAGGGGGCGAGAGGAGACAAGAGAATGAGCAAGGGGGAGGAGCCAAAAGGACGAGAGAAGAGCGGAAAGGGATGGTAAAGCTAAGGGCAAAGTAGAAAAAGAATTCTTTTAGACAGAGAAGGAGCGAGGAGGAGAAAGAGGAAAAGAGCGGAAACAGGACGAAGGAGAGTAGAGAGGAGGGAAGAAGGGCGCAAAGGGAGAAGAATAGAGGAAGAAGAGGTACGTGGGAGAAATAAGGAAAAAAGTTAACGGGAGTGCAACAAAAAGAGCGAGAACGCGGTAAGCAAGAAGCAGAAGTAGCAGAAGGAAAGAATGCGAGAAGAAGAAGCAAGGAACGCAGCAAAAGAACAACAGAGCATAAGAGACAGAAGAGAGAGGATGCGAAAGTAGCGAAGGAGAGGGTAGCTGAAAGCGAGAAGAGAGTAGAGAGTTAAGACGCAAAAGACGTAGAAGTAAAGGAGGAGCAAGAGAGTAGTGGATGAGGGAGAGAGGTAAGGAAAGAAGGGATCGAGGAAGCAGGGGGCGAGAAGAACAGCGAAGCGTTACGGAAAGGAAAAAGCCGGACGGCGACGAAGAAGATGGAAAGAAAAGCAGAGCACGAAGAAAGAGGGAAGGGGAAGAAGGCTGGGCGGAGAAGAGGGAATCAGAGGGGAGCAGTCCAAGGGGATGAAGGAGAGAGAGCAAGCAAGCGTAAAGACGGGCAAGATGTCAGAGACGGAGTAGCTGAGAGAGCTATGTAGAAAGGAATGAAAAAAGAAAAGAAACGAGAAAATGAGGATGGAGCCGGTGAAAGAAAAGAAGAGGCGGGGGACTAAGCAGGAGGGAGACGAAAGGAGCAAAGGAGAGAGGCGCGGAAGAGGAGTAGGAGAAGAGAGAAGAAGAGAGAAAGCAAGAGAGAAAGATAAACTTTTAAAGTAGCAAAGAGGAAGGAAGGAGGACGGAGGAAGAGGGAGCAGCCGTTTAAATGAGATCGGAGAGGGGGAGAGAGACGGAGAAGGGATGGAGCAGGGTACAGAGAGAGAGACAGAGTCAGCAGGAGACACAAGGGAGAGGGCAGAGGTAGAGGGAGAAACAGAGGGGTGTTGAAGGATGAGAAAAAAGAGAAGGCCAGGAGTGAGAGAGTGGAAAACAGAGAGAGCGGAGACAGAGAAGGACGTTAGGAGGAGGAAACGAGAGAGGGGCGGGGGACACAGTAGATGAGAAAAGGCGGGCAAAAGGGAGTGGAACAAACTAGAAGGCAGACTGAGAGGACAACAAATGTGCCGAGAGGAGTGAGGACGAGGGCTGTCGGTAGGGGAGAGGGAAGCGGGCGAAAGGAAGAAGAGAGGAGCAGAAGCGGGAGGAAGTGAAGAGGAAGTTAGGACGGACGGGAGTAAGAGCGATGACAGGGGGGACGACGAGAAGATGGGTAGGGGCGAGAGGGAAGGAGAGGGAGAAACAAAGGATGGCGAGAATCGACAGGATAGTAGAAGCGAGGTGGTGCATGGAACGCTTAAGCAGAGAAGGGAACGTGAGAGGAGGAGAGGGGGAAAACGAAAAGAGGGGAGAAAGATAGGAGAAAGAGCAAGAGAGGTCGCCGCACAGAGAGTACACGTAGAACGCCGAAAAGAGAGGACGAGTGTGGCGGCGAGGAGATGAGGGACGACAGCAAGATACAGAAAGAGAACGGCACCGCGCCCGAAACGAGAATCGGAAAAAAAGGGAAGGAAGAGAGAAAAGGGAGGAGACGTTAGAGGAATGGAGGGAGAGCAAAAAAGGTAAAGGGAGCTAAAGAATAAGGTACGGCAGAGCAGAAAGGGAGTGAGGCAGAGGTAAGAGCCGAAGGTGAGCAGAAGTGATATGAAAGAGGTGCAAAGGAAGCGAAAGAGAGGAGCAGAAAGAAGGGACGGAGGAAGAAAGAGAAAAGCGGTGTGAGAACAGGGGAGAGGACATGAGGGGATGTCAGGAGGAGTCGCGAGGAAGTAGGCAGAACGGACGTGTGAGGAGGAGTAGTAAAGTAAAGACTGGGGAGGACGCGTGAGGAGGTGTCGGAAGAGAAGAAGGGGGAGAGGGAAACGAAGAGGACCGATAGACAAGAACAGTCAGAAGGCACTGGTAGGAGGAGCGGCTAGAGGAGATAAAAGAGAGGAGGAGGCTGAGGGGCGAGAAGATAAGCGAAGGAGAGCGGAAGGAGAAGAAGCGAGGACGAGTGAGAGAGCGACCGGAGGGAAGGAGGACAGTGGAGGAGGGTTAAGCCAGGAGAGGTAGAGCAGAAGGAAAAGTAGCGAAGAGGAGGAAAGAACAGGTGGGAAAGAGAGGGGAGAAAGACAGGGAAAAAGAGAGGGAAGGTTGAGGGGATAGAAGGACAAAGAGAAGGAGAGTAAGGGGAGAAGAACAAGAAAACAAATTAAGAAAGAAAGAGAAAAATATAGAGTACCTAAGAGAAAGGAGAAAGAGAGAAGAGAGACTAGAAGGAGGAAAGAGGAGAGCACGGAGGGCAGGAGCCGAACGGGCAGAAGGAAGGTTAAAAGAGGAAGGAGTAAAAAGAGGAAGAAAGCGAAGAAAAGGTGAAAAAATGAGTCGGCTAACAAGAACACATAGAGAAGAAAGCGAGCGCCCAGGGAAGAGAGGAGAACACAAGATAGAGAAGAGAAAGGGGAAAGAAGGACAAGCCAGGGCGAGTAAGCGGCGAAGGCGGATAATGAGACGGAGTGAAAAAAGAGTAGACGAAAAAGACAGTTGAGAATAAGTGGAGAACGCGGCAGAAAAAGACGAAATAGGAAAGCAGGGACACGATGGAAAGAGAAAGAGGAAAGTTAAAACAATAGAGGCGGTAGATAGGAACTGAGGAGCAGAGGAAAGATTAGACCGAGAGAAGGCACGAATTTAAGTGAGCAGAGTGAAAGAAGAATAGAGAGAGAGGTAAGAAGGAGAAAGGAGGTGAAGGGGAGAGGCAAGAGAAAAGAGGAGCGAGAAAGTGTGGGGAGTAAGGTAGCGAAACAAGAGAAAGGGAATCAACAAGAGGCAGGAGGTACGACGTGGAACAGTGACGAAAGAGAGGCGTGACAAAAGAGCACCGAACGTAGTTGTAGACCGAGAAGGGGGAATGAAGAGAGTGAGGGGAGCGGGAGAGGAGAAAGTTACCCGCAGAGCAAGGGAGCCGAAGGAGGAGAACAAGAGGATAAGGAAAGGAGCGGGGAGGGCGGAGATGCAAGAAAAGAAGAGGAACGGAAGTGGGAGGAAAAGAGAGGGAGAAAGTAAACGATGAAGGATGGTATGGATAGGAACAGAGCGGAGAAAAATGGGAAGGGAGAAAGGAAGGGAGGACGAGATAAAGTGAGCGAGGAAGACGAGCCAAACGAGGAGCGAAGAGAAGAGAGAGAGTAACGGGTCAAAAGAAGGCACAGGCAGAGACGACCAGTCAGAAGAAGAGAAGTAACAGAAGCGAGAGGGAGGAGAACGACGAAAGGTAACGAAGACAGGAAAGAGGAGGTGAGCGGTGGAAACGAAAATAGGAACAGGGGGAGTGCAGAAGAGAGAGGGCACGGAAGGCAGAGCAGGACATGATCGTGAAAGGGGAACAGGCGAACGTAGAGGAAGACTAGAGAAGAAGAAAATTGAGGCCAGCAGAGGGTGGAGCGAAACAAGAGGAGGGGAGCGAGGCAGTGGGTTTTAGCGAGGAGAAGGGGGGAAAGCAAAAAGAAGGACGGGAAAGTAGACGTAGGCAAAGGAGAGGTACAGACCGAGGTAGCGAAAAGATGAAAGAGGTAAAGGGGACAGGGGGGTGAGGACAGTAGAGGAAGGAAGAACAAGAGTGACGCGGAGGGTAGAGCGAGAGAGAGAGAGGATGGGGACAAAGTGAGGAGAAGAAGATAAGGGAAAGAACACGAACGCATAGGCGTGGCGAGGTAACGGGAGCTGGGCGGGGGGGGGGGGGGAAAAGATAGTAGGAGGCATGAAGCGAGGGAAGACGAAGAAGAGTCGAAGAGACAAGAAGAAGGGCTTAAAGAGAAAGCGATTCTGAGGCAGCTAAACGAGAGAGAAAAAGGTCGAGGAAAAGGCATGGGGAAAGAAGGAGAGTAAGAAAGGGAGCAGAAAAGAGGTGAAAGAGGAAAAGAGGAGCAAAGAGAACGGGAAAGGAGGAGATAGGCAAGAGAAAAGGGGGTGAGGCAAGCAAGTGAGAAAAAAGGAGAGAGAGACAAGAAAGATAAGGACAGGGAGTGGGAAAGAAGCCGCACGGGTAGAGTAAAGCAGAAAGGAGTGAGGCGTAGAAGGGAGAGAGGAAGAAAAGTCTGAAGAAAGCAGGAGGAGGAAGGATACAAAGAGGAAAGCGGTGAGTGGAGAGGCGGGAGGAGGAGGGGAGAAGTTTCGGCGATTCGAGTTGAAGGAACGAAGACAAGGAGGCGACGTAAGAGAAAGACGAGGTGAGGAGGGCGAGAGGAAGAGAGAGAAAAGCGGGAGATAGGAAGGCATGAGAAGAAGGAAAAAGAGAGCAGCGAGGAAAGTATGCAAGAGTAGCAGTAGAAAGAGCTGAGAGAAGGGAAAGAGGGGAGAGGTAAGGATAAGAGGGGAAGAGCCTAGGGACGAGCTAGAGAGACAAAAGCAGACATGAACAGAGAAGAGCGCGCGAAAAGGAGGAGGAGGGAGAGGAAAGAAGGAAGTGAAAAGACAAAGGGCAGAGAAAAGGAGAGAAAGGAAGAAGGTAGGTTCTAAAGGAGATGGAGAAGAGTGAAGAAGCCAGGGCAGGGGTCAAGGAAAAGGGAGGAGGCGGAGGCGGAGAAAAGAGGAGCGACGAAAACAACTAAGCGTAGGGGGAGGAAGACACAAGCAAAGACCGCGAAGAGGCGTGGAAGAAAGGAGGTGCAAGAGGAAAGGAAAGAAAGTAGGGCAAGATGCAGGGGAGTGAGCACAAGAGGGTCATAAAGCAAGAGCGGAGAAGGAAACGAGAGGGGGACGGAAAACGCGGAGGCAGTAAGAGGAGAAAGCGTAAGGCAGAGAGAGGAGGCGCAAGAGTGCAAAGAGAAGAGAGCGTTAGCAAGGCGAAAAGAGAGGGGTGACGGATCGAGATGGGAGGCGAGAGCTGTGGTAATCGAAAGAGTAGGAGAAAAAGAAGAGATGGGCCGACAACACCTCAGAGCAGAGAGGGGAGTCGAGAAGAAGGTGGGAAGCGGAGAGCGCAGAAGGGGAAACGGGAAGAAGGAGGGAAAGGAAGGAGAAGGTGAGAAACGAGAGGGAGGGGGAACCAGAGAAGAAAACGGACGTCGAGGAGATAAGGTGAAAGTGCATAGCGGTGGAAGGAGCGGAGAACAGAAGGGAACTAAGAGAGGGGCGGTGGCATGAGAAAAAGTGACGGGAGGAGTCGAATGTGAGCGGAAGTAGAAACCGACAAGAAGTGGAGGAGTGACGGCTGGAGAGAATGAAGAGAGCGAAAGGTGAGAAATAAGAAACGAGATGGCGAGGGGTGAAGAAGGGACAATCGTGGTAGAGCTGGGCGACGAGGGGAAACTAGCGAGAGAGGAAGATGAGGGGAGAAGGGAGGGGAAGTTTCTTAATCACGGGCTACAAGACGGAGGGCTGTAAGGAGAGAGGAGGGGAAAAGGAGAACTGAGAGAGAAGCGTGTGACGAGAAGGGCGAGGAAAGGGGGGGAGAGGAGAGACAGAAGGACGGATTAGCGAGCGAGAAAGTAAGAAAGGAGAGTGACGGGAGACGTTAGAAGGGAAAAGACAGAGTGAAGAGCGAAAAAGAGGAAGGAGAAAGGGGTTTTTAGGAGCCGGCGCAACAGGAGGAGTACGAGAGAGAGAGCAAGAGATTAAAGGAGCAGATCGCGTACTGAAAAGGGGAGCGGGAGAGTATGAAGAGGAGAAAATGAAGTAGGAAAGGAAGGGAGACGAAGGGAGTAACAGGTGAGAGAGAGAAGGTGCAGAAGAAGGAGGGAAGAACCGGAGCAAAGGAAGAGGAGGAGAGAATTAGGGAAAAGGCAAAAGAGACCGCAAAGAGGGATGAAAACGAAGAAGTGGGCGGGCGAACGCAGGAGTGCAATAGAGAAGAAATAACGGAGAGCAGAGAAGGGGAAGAACGAGAGGAAAAAGAAAGCAGAAGAAGAGGAAGCGGGAAAGAAAACAAGGAAACAGGGAAATAGGAAGACAGAGAAGGGCAGGGAAAAAAAGGAAGGGAAGGAGAGAAAGGAAGCGAGTAGAGAGAACGGAGAGGGTATGAAGGTAGAGTGAGAAGGAGAGAAGACGGGGCGAGGGTACAGTACTGCAGTGGGAAGAGGGAAGAAAGGAGGAGAAGAGGACGGGGTAGCAGGAAAGAGGGAGCAGAGAGTAAACGAGGGAGGGGCAGAGACGGGAATGGAGTACGAGAGGGAGGAGAGAACACGAAAGGAAAGGGAGGTGAGAGAGAAGGCCGAAGAGAGAAGAGGAGCAGACGGGAGAAGGAGTGAGGCGAGGGATGGACAAAGGGAGAACGGAGATAGGAAGGGCGAGAGTAAGTGGGTAGAGTCAAAGAGAGTGATCGTGGGATGGGGCAAGAGAGAGGGAGTTGGAGGGAGGTACAAGAAGAAGAAGAGTAAAGGAGAGGGAGGGCAGAGGCATTTGAAGAGGAAAAAAGAAGGAGTAGAGATAGAGAGAGCACAAAGAGGGGAGAGGAAGCGGAGAGCACGAGGACGACAGCGAAAGGACGGAGGTGAGAGGATGGGAAAACGGAGGGGAGAGGAAAAGAAAGTGGAAGAAGGCGAGGCAGAAGAGAACGCGTCAGTGGAGAGTGTAAGAGAGTAGAGAGTAATACAGCAGGGCGTGAGAAACGGCGAGAAGTGAGAGGAGAGAGACGAAAAGAGAGAAGCGAAAAGAGCGTAGAGGGAGAGAAAGTGGCGAAGCGGGGTGTGAGGAGAGAGAGAGAGAGAAGAGAAGAGCAACGGAAATAGAAGAGGGGAAGAAAAGTAGGGTCGCGAGAGAGGACGGGAAAAGAGAGGCGAGCGAAGAGAAAGGAGGGAGAAGAAAAGAGCGGTAAGATGGAGGAGAGGAGTGCGAAGGGTGGGAAGGAAGGAAGGAGGAAGATCGAGAGCGGAGTTAACGCAGGAAGAAGGAGAGGCCGGACCCAAGCTGGTGCTTAGTGGAACATGAGAAGCATAGGAGCGGAGAGGGATAGGACGGGAGAACAAAGAGGAAGGCAGGGGGGGGGGAAAGGGGGGGGTTTGGAAAGAAGACGGTAGAAGAAGTATCGAGAGGGACTGCGGAAGAGCAGAGCACACAGAGGAGAAGAGAATAGAGCAAAGAGAGTCAGGGCAGTGGAGGGAGGAAGCAGGAAGCGGAATAGGGAAATAGGGCGAGAAGGAAGGAGTAAGTGGGGCACAGAAAGAAAGGGGGAGAGGATCGAGGAAGAGTTCGAGGGGGAAGAGATGGAAGCCACCGTAGCGCGGATGAGGCGTAGAGGAGAGGGAGGAAGATGGATGAGGGATTTTAGACGACAAGAAGGTCAAAGAGGGGAAGAGCAGAGACCACCACAACAGAACTAAGGTGAGGCACGTGACACAGAAGCGAGAGGAAAGGAAAGAAAGACGGGGTAGAGAGAGGGGGGAGATAAGAAAGAACGGCGGGGACAGGAGAGAGGAGGGAGAGTAAGGATAGAGTAGGACCAGAGGAGAAGAACAACGAAAGAGATAGAAAAAGAAGAAGAGAAAGCGAAGAACGAGAGGAGTGGCAAAAAGCACGGGAAGAGACAAAGACTGAGAGGAGACCGAGGGCGAACGACAGTGGGGAGGCAGAGATGAAGACGGGGGCGGAGAGGCGGACGAGGACGTGAAAGAGGAGAGGGGGAGGTGGGGGACGAAACGAAACAGCGGCAGAAGACACAGAGGTAGAGGGTAGGAGAGAAGGAAGTAGAAGAAAAAGAGGGGAGAGAGAAGAGGTAGAAGAAAACAATAAGAGAAAGGGATGGTGGGGCCAAGAAGAGGGAGATGGGCAGGGAATGGAAGGGAGGTGGAGGGGGGGGCAGCAAGCGGAAGCAAGAGAAGGCGCACGGACACGGGGAAACGTGGAGACTACAGAATAGGAAGGAAAGGGAGAGAAGGAGGAGAGGAAGGAGCGTGTAGGGGACGACGGAAGGACAAAGGAGAGAGGATGGTGATACGACAGCACAAGAAGGAGAGAGGTGGCGCATAACGAGGAAGACAGGAGTTATAGGCAAGCGGTAACGAGAAGGGAGACGAGAGAGCAAGGAGGAACGAAGAGAGAGAAGGCGAAAAGCAGAGAGAAGGCAGGAGAAAAGTGAGAGAGAGGAGAGAGAACGATAGTAAAGATGGCAACGGAAGAGGGGTAGAGAGCGAAGGCGTAGGAGTAGAGCCGAGAGAGGGAAGAAACGAGGAG
Source organism: Atrina japonica (assembly GCA_030159075.1). Classification (NCBI taxonomy): domain Eukaryota; kingdom Metazoa; phylum Mollusca; class Bivalvia; order Pterioida; family Pinnidae; genus Atrina; species Atrina japonica. The sequence goes on along the minus strand of BROG01000473.1, from coordinate 204,837 downwards.
GACAAGTCCCGAAGAAGAATATAAGCGAAAGGAGAAGGAGTAGGGTGAAAGATAGGCGGAAAGGTGGAGAGGAGGGGGGGGGGGTAAAGAGGGAAGGAGAACAAGAAGGAAGAAGTAGTGGAAAAAGGTGTCAAGCGGTACGGCAGGTACGAGGGGTCTACGGATAGGGGAGGAAGAGACAAACATAGGGGAGGGGAGGAGAGGGGCGGGAGACCGAGGTAGAGTAGGAGAAGAATTGAAACGGACGAAAAGAGGACGCAGGAAACACTCGGGGAAGAGAAGATCAAGACGAAAAGGGGATGTCAGTAGCGAAGAGAACAATTAGTTTTTAAGAGAAGGAAGGAGGCGAAGAGAGAGAAAGAGAGAGGGTGAGGAGGCAGTAGAGGAAGGGGTTTAAAAGAGCGCTGCGAGGAGAAGGAAAAGGGAAGTAGAAAAAAAGGGAGGAGAGAGGGTCTCAAACAGGAGTAAGAGTAAGGAGGAGGGAGCTGGAGAGCGCTAAGAGAGAAGAGTAAGGGCTGACAGGAACAAAGGCAGGAGAAGGAGAGGTGAGTGGAAGGAGAAACGAGGAGAAGGAAAGGGCAAGAGAGGACGCAAAACGACAGAGAGCGGTAAAGAGGCGAGAGTGGAGAAAAAGAAGAAAACGTGGAAAGAGCAATGCGGGTAAGGGACATGCGAAGAGAAAGAAAGAAATGCGAAAATGAGGAGAAGAGAGGTAACGAGAGAGGTAAGCAGAAAGAATGAGGAAGAGAAAGAGGGAAGAGAGAAGAGGATAACAGTAGGAAGAAATGGGGTGCGAGAGACGGGGCGGCGAGAGAGGAACACAGGAAAGGAGAAAGAGTGCAGAACGGAAGGAAAGATGGAGAGGACAAGAGGAGGCAGATGGTGGGAAAAGAAGAGAAAGGAAGAGGATGGGGAAGGTAGACGAGTAGGGAGAGGTAAACAGCAATGAAGACGGGAGAGTGGAGGTAGGAGAGGCGGACGGGATGAAAAGGAGTCAGGAAGAACGAGCCAAGCGAAGAAGAGGTGAGAGGGAAGCAGCAAAGAGGCAGGTGGCGGATGAGGCAGCGAAGAAAGACGGGGGACAGCGGGGAGAGCTAGCAGAGAAGAGTAACGGTGAGGTGGTGCCGGAGGAGGAGAGCGGGAACTAAACGTGGAAGAAGAAGGAAGAGGGAGAGAGAGCGCAAGGAAGCGGGACGCCTGAGGGCCTGAGGGAAGAATGAGAGAGGGGTCAGAAACGGAGGTAGAGGAGGGGTAAGGAGAACACGAAAAGAGAGAGGGACTGGAGAAGAGAAGGGGTCAAGAAGAGGAGCCGGGAGACGGAAAGTCGGCAAGCGAGCTGCAGAAGTATGAAGAGTAGAGTAGAGAGAGAGAGAAGGAAAAGAGAGAGACAAATAGACAAAAAAAGGGAGGGGGGAAATAGGTGCTAGGGGAAGGGAAGTCGAGAGAGACGAGGAAGGAAGTAGTAACAGAGAGGAGAAAAAAGGCGAGGGGGGGAGGGGGTCGGGAGAGAAAAGGGAGAGGAGGAGGCGCGCCGGACGGTACACGAGAGGAAGATACGGATATGGGAGAAGAAAGAAGAGCGGAGGAGAAGAAAGAGGGGAAGGCGGGAGAGGGAAGAAGGAGGGATAGAAAAGCGAGAGCGATTTCAGTACGGAGAGAGGAAAACGTGGTAGCCGAAAAGAGAGAGAAGGGAGAGAGAACGAATGAAGAGAAGGAGGGCGCGGCAGGCCAAGGGCCTGGAGGGGACAAGAGAGAAGCAGACGCGAGATAGAAACGCGCGACAAACAAAGAAGTGAAGGGACCGGGGCGAGCGGGAAGAAGGGCAAGAGAAGATAGAAGAGATGGAAAAGGCAGGGGAGGGAGAGAACGGACGTGAACGGTAAAAGAGGGAGGGTGAGAGAAAAGGAGGAGGGCAAAGAGACAGAAGAAGACAGGTGAGAGAAGGAGAAGAGGAGAGAGAGAGTAGAAAATGAACGTATAGGAGCGAGAGAGAGACATGGGGCAGCGAGCAGAAAAAGAAGGGTCAAGGAAGTGGGAAACGGAAAGAGGAGGTAAAGGAGGCCGCGAGACGTCGAAGAGGGACCGGGAGAGAGAAGAGCCCAGCAGAGGAAGGCCAAAAGAGGAGAGGGGCAAGCTAGGGACAGAGAAGGGAACAAGTGGAATAGGTAGGGAAGGGGCGAGTACGACGAGATAGAGAGGTGAAATATGACAGTGATTGAGCGAAGGAAAAAGCAGAAGAAGGAGATGGTATAAGAGCGGAGGGGAAAAAGCCGAAGAGAGAAAGGGGAGAGAGAGGGAAAGGGTGAGAGAGGGAAAGAGTAGGTGAGCAAAAGGGACAGAGATTTCGAGAGGAGAAGACCGAAGCGGGAGGACGACAGAGAGGGTCGCGAGAGAGAGACGAGTACAGAAGGAAGAGGGAGAAAGAGAGACAGGTGATGATGAGAAAGGGGAAGAGAGGGAGTAGACGTGGAAAGAGGGAGAAACGTGCCGGAGGAGGAGAAGACGATTCGGTAGTCAGGAGAAAGGTGAGTGTTAGATGAACAGTAGAGTGGAAGAGAGAGGAGAAGGTGGAGAGAGCATGAGAGAGCGACAAACACTGGGAGAGTAAGAGGAGGAGCAGACAGTGGAGGAAGAAGAGCACAGGAAAGAGGGAGAAGGGAGACAGGGGGTAGAGGATGAGCGAGAAGGTAGAGCGCCATGACCGTCGAACGGCGCACGCAATAGAGTAAGAAAAGCGGAGAAGGAGAAAGAAGTAAGTAGAGGCGGAGACAGTGAGAGACAAGCTAGAGGGGGGGGGAATGGGAGGAAGAGGAGACCGGAGGGAGAGTGAGAACGGAAGAAAAAAGGAGAGCCGGAGCGTGGCGGGTAAGGGTAGGAACGGGCACGCACTAAGTAGAAGGAGGTAAGACAGGAACAGGAAAGAAGAGTGGAGAAGGGGAGAGAAGGCGAAGAAAGGAGAGGGGAGAAAAGGGTGAACAGGAGATGAGAGAAGAGAAGAGGGAGTAGGACATCGCGAGAGTTAGTAAGGAGGGCGGGCTAGAAGAAGCGTGAATAGAAGAGGAAAGCAGAGTAGCAGAAGGGTGATAAAAAAGAGGGGAGGGAGAGAGCGGAGGAAGAAAGAGACGAGCGAAGGAGGGAAAGGAGAGAGGAGAGGGAGAAGAAGGAGGAGGGTGCGATGAGGTAAATGGTGCGGGACAAGAGCGACGGCTGGGGAAGGGACAGAGTAATCGCAGTAAGGATACGAGAAGATGGAGGGAGAGAAGAGAACCAGAGGGAAGCGTGAACGAGGAGAGAGGATGATTTAAAAGGGAAGAAGTGAATAGGTAGAGGAGAAAAGAGGAAAGATGGTTCGAAGAAGACAGAGATAGGGAAGTAAACGGGGGAGAGCAGAAAAGTCGAGAAGTAGTGAGGAGTAGAGAAGAGGGGAAAAGGCGTGACGAAGAGGTGGACAGAAAGAGAAGGAGGAAAGTAGTAGAGGGGAAGAGGAAGAAGTGGGAGAAGCAATAAAGCAAGAGCAGAGGGGGAAGAGAATGGTGGAGAAGCGAGGAGGAGACCGTAGAAGGCGAAAATCGGAGCGGGGAGGAAAAGTAGAGAAAGCAGAGAGACAGAACAGGAAGGAAGGACCGAAAACCGAAACGAGAAGAGACAAGAGAAGAAGTAGAGAGAAGGAGTTACTGGAGTGGAGAGGCAAGAGCGGAGATAAGAGTAGAAGAAGTTAAACGTCGAAGAGGAGAGGACGAAGAAGGGAGGGGACGGAGGAGAGGCAGGGACCGTTATGGAAAGGACGGGGTCAAGACGGAGGTACAGATTGAGAGCAAAGGTGGGGGTAAAGAGAGAAGACGGATAAGGCGAGAGAGAGGGAGGCGAGAGGAGAGAAGAAGAGACGAGGAGAAAAAAGGGAGAGAGGAGTGCAGTGGCGGGAGACCCGGGAGGGAGGAGCGAGCGAAGAACGGAGAGAGACGAGGGCGAGAGCAGGAGAGAAACAGGAAGAGCGGGGGAAAGAGAAGCAGATAAGCACGCGGAGGAGGAAGACGGAGACGTAAGGCAGAAGAAGGAGGTGGCAGGCGAGAAGAGGAAGGTATAGGAGAAAAGAGCGGGATGAGAGGAGAGGGTGCGAGGCGAGAAAGGAAACAGGAGTAAGAGGGGAACGAGGCGAGCAGAGAGAGAAGTACGATAGGTGTAGAGGCAGACAAGGAGGTAAGACGTGGGAGGGTAAGAGTAAGAAGAAGAAAAGCAGGTAAAAACAACTACACTGTGAGGAAGCGTAAGGTGGGGGATAGGAAGGGAAGAAGAAACGAGAGGGCTGCGGGAAGAAGGAAGGGAAGGAGGAGAACAGGAGAAGGGAGAGGGAACAAGAGAGAGAAGGAGGGAGGAAGTGAGGAGTAGGTCGGCAAAAGGGGATAAAGAGAGAGTCGGGACAGGTGGGTAAGTAAGTGAAAGAGTAGGACCCGTCTAAAGACTCAGAGACAGTAAGGGGGGAGAATTCGGGAGGAGAAGAGGAGATCAGAACGAGAAAGTTGTCAGAAGAAGCGAAGGATCGAGGAATGCGAAAAGAAAATGAGGGCGGTACGCAGCGCAGTCACAATCGAGGAAAGTGAGAAAAGCGAGAGAGAGGGCTGGAGAGAGGGAGGAAGAGAAGGAGCACGAAGAGAGGAGAGAATCGCGAAGTTTAGAGAGAGAGGGGGACGAGAAGGAAAAGAGGATACGGAGGAAGTTACGACGAAGAACGGAGAGAGAAGCGAAGGGAAGAGGAGGAGCAGAGGGGGTACGGGAAGAGAAGAATAATGGAGAGAGAAACAGAAAAATGGCAGAGAGAAGAAGTCAAGTAGGACACAGAGAGGTGAGAAGAGGAACAAAAGATACAGTAAAGACGAAGACAGCGACGGAAGAGAGTAGAAGTTGGAGTGAGGGAAGGGGAAGGATGAGAATGCGGACAATGAGTAAGAAAGGAGAGTACGAATCATCCGCGACTGAGGACCTAGAGACGCATGATAAGAAGATAGATGGGTGGGGTGAGACGACAGGAGCAGAGTAGGGAAGGAAAAGAGAGGGAGAGAGAAAGTGAACGGAGAAAGAGCGAGAGAAAGGGCAGTATGAGAGGCAAGTGAAGGCGCAGTGGAGGGGGCAGAGTAGGGGAGAGAGAGATGAAGACGGGACGAAAGGGTAAAGAAGAGAGACGAAAAGGAGCAGGACGAAAGGTAAGAGGGGAGGGGTAAGACGAGAAGCATGGGAGCAACGAAAAGTAGACAGAGACGTGAGAAAGAAACGAAACGAAAGCAGGGGAGTGTATAGAGAGAGGCCAGAGAGGGGAAGTTGGTAGGAGAAGGCAATGGCGACACAAGAGAAAGAGCAGAGAGAGTACGAAAGAGAGACAGATTAGAGCGTGGATGGAGACGAGAGGACCGGGAGAGAGAGAGGACACGGACGTTTCAGCAAGGAAGGAGAGGACGCAGGAGTCCGGAAAGAAGGGAGGGGGGTAAGGAGACAGGGAAAAGGCGAGAGAAGGGAAAGAGGAGGGAGAGGCGAGAGGGAAGGGGCCGGAGAGTGTTAAGAAGAGTAGAGAGAAGAGAAGAGAGAAGAAGGATGAGGGAAGGAGCGTACATAGAAGGTCGGAGAAGAAAAGAGAGGGAGCGGAACAGAGAAAATGTGAGCGAAGAATGAAGCGGGATGAAACGGCGGAGAAGAGGGATAGGAAAAGTGAGGAGGGTAGGGGAGAGCGGAGCAGACGAGGTAAGATGAGAAAGGGGAGGGTTGAAGGGCGGGGGGGGGGGGAAGCAGGCCGGGAACGGTACGAACGAAAGAGTAAGGAGGAGAAGTGGAAAATGAGACAGGAAGGGAGAGGGGGAGAAGAAAAGGAGGAAGAAGCGAAGCGAGAAGGGGAAGAAGTGTTAAGGGGAGGGAAGAGTAGAATAGAGAGAGGGACAATGAGCGAGGGGAAGAACAGTGGAGGAGGAGCCAAGGGAGGGGAGTAGGAAGGCAGAATGCTAAGGGACAAGTACAAAGGAAAAAAGAAGTGTAGAAATGGGAGCAGCCAAAAAGAGGAGGAGAAGAGCGGTAGAGGAGAGAGTACCGAAGGGGAAGGGTAAGGGAAGGCGGAGAGGAGAAACGGCAGAGGAACAGGGCGAAAAAAGGTAGAAGGAAAGAGAGAGATATGGGACGGTGGAGTAGAAGAAGGACAGTAGAAAGAGAAGAAAGAAACAGAGGGATAGATTAGCAGAAAAAGAAGGAAGGATGACGGCACACAAGGCAAGAAGAAATGGTGCAAGTAGTATATGGAGAAGGGCACAGCCATAAAAAGGACAAAAAGAAATAAGGGAGCGGAAGAAGAGAGAGAAGACGAGGGAGAGAAGGGGAGTAGGGAGGTAGCACGGAGAGGGAACAGAAGGGAGGTAGAAGTGAGGAGCAAGAGAGTGAAGATCGTACAGACGTATGGAGGGGGAAAGAAGAGAGAAGATAGTGTACGGAAGAGAGGAGAAGGAAGAAGGCGGGGAAGAAAGTAAGTGAGAGAGAGAGAGGAGGAGAGATAGAGACGGAAGGGAGCAGAGGGTAAAGACACAAAAGGAAGTAAAGGTAAAGGAGAAGAAAGAGACGAAGAAAGTAGACGAAGGAAGAAAAGGGAAGAAGGGAGGAAAAGAAAGGAGAGGGGAAGAAGGTAAAAAGGACAGGAGACAAAAACCTGAGTAGAAGAGGAGAGGCAACATGCAGACCGAGTAGGGGAAAAGAGCGAGGCAAGCGGAGTCTAAAGAGGGAGAAAGTAGGAAGAAGGGAAGGTGGGGGGAAAGCAAAGAAGAAGGCGGAGAGCGGAGGAACAGTCGGGAGGAGGTGATGTAAACAAGAACGAGCAGGAAGGAAACGCTGCGGGCAAGGAGCGACAGGTGCAGTAGGAGTAGGAGAGAAAGTAGAGCGGGAGAAGAGAAAGAGTGGACGAGAAGAGGTGAAATAAGAAAGGCAGGCTGTAAAATCGAGTGGCCTGGCGGGACAGGGAAGAGCAAGTGAAAAGGGGAGAAGCGAGGCGCATAAGTATCAGCAAAGCGAGGAAGAGAGGAGCGCGGAAAAGAGGAACGAAGACCGAGAGGGAAGGACGAAGAGCAGGCGCGGCGTGTAGGGGAGGGGGGGCGATCGAGAGAGCGGAAGAGACGGAAGAAGCCGTAGAGGGAGAGCCAGAAATGTGGGAAAGAAGAGAGTAAGATTAGAAAGAACAGCGAAAGAAGATAGATCGCAGTAGGTGAGAGTAGAGAAGCATACAGAGAAAACAAGGAAAGGAGGTAGAGAGAGGTAGAACAAAGAGAGGGACGGGATTAAAGACAGGTGAGAGGCGAGAAGAGGACGAATAGCGAGAAAGCAGACGAGGTGAAGAGAAGAAAAGAAGAGGAGAGGGAAGAGGAAGAAGTGAGGAGAGATCGAGCAGTACAGGAAAACGTGGGGAGACGAGCGAGGGAACGAAGAGACAGAAGAGACAGGAAGAGACGTAGAAAGGCAAGGAAGGAGTCAAGAGGTGAAATAATAGGACGGAGACGCGAGCGGTGAAGGAAAGGGGAAATGAGAGGGGAGGAGGGTAGGAGCAGAAGTAAAAAGAAGAGAAGGGCGGCGAGGAGCGGAGAAGAGTAGGAAGGAGAACGACAAAGGAGGCGAGAACGGTAGGGGCAGGAGAGACGAGAGCGGGAAGGGTAACGAAGGGGAGTGGACAAGGAGAGAGAGGGTTGACAGGGGAAAAGAGACCGAAGATGAGGTGAGTAAGTGTAGAGCGGAAAAATGGGGAGCAGAGGAGAAGGGGAGGCGAGAAAGGGGTCAAGAGGGGGAAGCGAGAAAAGGTAGCTGAGTCTAAGGAAGAGGGAGAGCGGACGGGTGTGTGGTAGAAGGGAGGGAGGATAACATGTAGAGGAGACAAGAAGAGAAGTAGGTAGGCACTAGGCGAGGTAGATGAGAAGGAAACGAGAGAGTATAAAGATGGAGAAGAAGAGAGGTGAGGGGGGAGAGAGCAAACGGAGTGCGAGGGAAAGCGAAGGGAGAGTGGAAGAGAAGTAGCGGTGAGGACATGAGTTAGGGGGAAGAAGACTTGGGATGGAAGAGCGAGAGCAAAGAGGAGGAGGATGAAGGAGAAGGGAAAAAGAGAAAAAGGAGAGGTAGATGGAGTGAAACGAGGGGGAGTGGTAGAGTACAGGCAAGAAAGAGGGTAGGAGAACAGAACGAGAGGGGGAGAGAGGGAAAGAGGAGAGAGAAGAAAAGTAGAGGTAACCTAGAAGGGGATGGAAAAGATGCATAGAAAAGCGGTGAAGTAGGGGCAAGGAGGTGGAAAGAGAGTCGGTGAGAGTTCAGTAAGCGGAGCGAAAAAGCGAAGAAAGAGAGGATGAGGGAGAAGCGGGGATAAGGAAAGACGCACAGCAAGAGAAGAAAGAAAGGGCGAAGCAGCAGACGGAGAAAACGCAAGACGAAAAAAGGAGTAGAGACAACAGAGAAAGAGAGTAGGACGAGACGAAGATGTAGAGGGTAGAGCGGGGTGTCGGGAAAGAAGGTGAAAAACAGAGAAGCGCTAGAATGACGAGAGCTGGAGAAGAGAGAAGGAAGGAGTAAGAGCGTAGGAAGGGTAAGGAGAAGCAGCAAGGAGGGAAAGGGCATTAAGGAAGAGTGGAGGGCAATGAGCAAGAGAGACCGAGTGCGATAAGAGGAGACAGGCAGACGAGAGAGAAAAACTGAAGGAAGAGACGGGAACTGAGCAGAGGTAGATGGGGGACGCGAGCGATAAGCTGGCGCTCGAAGAGGTCATGGATCGCATGTCACGACGGACAGATTAAGGCAGAGACGGGGGTGGGGTAGAACGAAAGGAAAGGCAACAGGGAGACGCGAATGAGAGAAAGAGAGCAAAAGGTAAGGGAGGGGACGGAGCGAGCGTAAAGCAGGGAGCTTCGCAGAGGAAGGAGACAGGTGTGCCGGGCAAGGAACAGAGAAGAAGGAGTGGGTGGGGGGGTTTTTTTCGTAAAGGAGAGGAGGGGGGAGGGTAAAGAGAAAGAGAGAAGGAGTGAGCTGGGAGAGAGGGCACAGAAGGAGGAGGAAGGAGCACGAACCGGGGAGAGGAGAAAGACGGCGATAGGGAAAAAGACTGTCAGAAAGGGGGAGAAAGAGAGTAGAAGCGGAGGGAAGAAGAGGAGAAGGAGGACAGAGAAGTAACGTAAAGGGAGAGAGGCAAGAGGCCTCAAAAGAACAAGATAAGCGGAGGAGAAGTGAGAAAAGAGAGAGGAACCAAAAGCGTATGGAGAGAGAGAAAGCGGTGGAATGGGGGAGAACAGAGCGAGGAGAGGCAGAAGGAGCAGTCGTGAGAAGAAGAGTGAAAGGGAAGGGACGAAGAGAAGAGAGCGCAGAGATGCGAAAGAGGAGGAGAGAGCGGAATAAGAAGAAGATATTCGATAGGAGAGGGAAGGGAGAAAATAGGAGGGGGGGGGACAAAGTAGAACGAATGGAAAAAGAACGAGAAGCGGGCGAGGCAAAGAAACAGAGACGAAGGAGAAGAAAGGAAGGAGGAGGGAGAGAAAGATGGGGCGACAAGACGGAGGGCGAAGGTTAAGGCGGAGCAGAAAGAGGAAGAAAAGAGAAAAGGACGCTCAGATCGATTTTAGCGAGAGGTAAGGTGACAACCGCGAAGATTTTAGAAAGAGTTAGCAGAAGGTACAAGAAAAGAGAGAGCGAACGGGTAGGAGAGGAGCAGAAGAAGAGGGAGAAGAAAGGGGGGCGTAGAAACCGTGAACAGAGAGAAGGGAGTTAGAAGTAGGAGTGGGGTAAAGAAAAAGAGTAAGAGGAGCTATGCAGAGCACGGCGCGAGGCGGTCGAGTAAGCATAGGAGGAGAGGGGAGGAGAACGAGAGGAAGGAGGGTAAGAAGAGAAGGGGGGAAGGGCTAGGAGACAGAGAGAGGTACGTATGGGAATTGAGAAGAGACGGTAGAGGTGGAGAAGCGAAGCGGATGTAAAGTAGAGTAAACGCGAGGTACGAGTTTTCGAGGAAAGAAGGGTGGGATCGAAGAAGTGCCAAGGGAGGAGTAATGAGGTAGGAGAGGAAATAGGAGGATAGGGAGAGAGCGGGCTAGAGAAAGGAGGGAAGAGGAACGCAGAATAGAGATAGGAAGGTAAGCGTTAGAAGAAGGAAACGGAAAAGAAGACGAGAGGAGTTGGAGTAGGAGGTGAGAAGATTAGTGGCAGGAGATAAGCTGGGAGTAGTACTGACGGAGGGAGATGAGGGCCAGACGAGCCACGAAGTAAGGGAAAAACAGAACTAGGCAGATTCTAGAAGCCAGAGAGCAATGAGAAAGAAGAAGGGACGAGAAGAGAGAATGGAAAGTAGAGACAAGACGAAGCGAATACGCGAAGAAGGGCGCGAAGAGAGTCGAGCCGAGGAAGGAAGAAGGAATAAGACTAGTGACAAAGGGGGAGGAAAAAAGCAGGCGCGGATATAGATGTGGAAGTAGGGAAGAAAAAGGGGGCTAGTAGGGGGAGGGATAGGAGGGAGGTAAGAACGAGAATAAGAGTGGGAAGTGAGAAAGGGGCACCATAGGAGAATGAAAGAGGAACTGAGCGAGGAAGAGAGGGAGACGAGAGAAAAATGCGAGAGAGAAAGAAGGGGAGAAAGTAGGGAAGGACGGGGGGAAGAGAAGTGGGGGGGCAAGGGCAAGGGAGGCCTAGGAAAGAGACGAAAGATAGAACGGAAGACAAACGAAAGAGATAGACAGAGAGCAGACAGATCAGAAGAAGCGTAAGGGGAAGCCAAGAGAAACGTCAGATCGAGAGAAAGATGAGAAAGACGTGAAACGGACAAGGAGGTCGAAGAATTTAAGAGAAGGACGGGGGCGTTAGGAAGAGAGAGAGAAGTCGCGGGCGAGAAATAACGTCGTGAGGAGCGAGAGTTAAAAAGTGCGAAGGGGAACTGCACCGTGAGCGTGAGAGTCGGCAGGGGCAGATAGTGTTTTTTAAGAGGTACGGTGCACGCAGAGCGACTAGAACAAACAGTACAACCCGGTGTAGCATGGCAGCAGTGGAGAAACACAAGGGCCAATAAGAGGCGCGGGAGAAAGATAAGAAGGAGACGCAGAATTAATAAACGGAGTGAGAGACAGGGTAGGGAGAACGAAGGCCAGAGAGCGGGGGAGAAGTAGGAGATGATAAGAAGTGAGGAAGAGGCAGAGTAGTAGAGGAGAGTGAAGACAAAGAGGAGTTGGAAAGGGGAAGGTGGTCAAGCAAGAAGGAGAAGGTAGTGAAGAACGAGGTGCGTAAGCGAAGAACGCAAGTTTTAGTAGGAAGAGGGAAAGGAGAATAAGCGAAGAGAGAGAGAGAGGCCGAGAAGGGAACAAGAAAAGAAGGAGGAGTGAAGAGAGCAATGCACAAAGTGAAGAAGTAGAAAGAAGAGAGGGAGGAGACGACAGGGAGGTGTAAAGAAGAGACGATGATTAAAACACAGGGTGGAGAGGGGAGAGGAGGCGCAAATGCAGCGGAGAGACGCGGAAAAGAGAAAAGCAGAGAAGGAAAGGAAAGAGTGCGAGTAGGAGAGAGAAATAGAGAGTGACAAAGGGGTCAGAGGAGAAGAAAAGGAACAAGGGGAGGAGAGCTGGAAACAGGTAAGGAGGAGGAAGCGGAAAGGAAGGGACGGAAGACGGAAAGACGGAAGTAGAAAAAGCGATGGAACTGGATCAGACATTCGGATGAACGGAATAGAAAACGGGGGCAGAGAGGTAGATGAAGGACGTGCGGAGCGCGCGTAGAGAGCGAGGTAGGGATCAGGCAGGAGAACAGGTAGGAGAAGAAGGTTAGTGACAGTGCAGAGAGAGGCGAGAGAAGGTGACAGAAGTACGCGGTCAAGATAAGGAAGCGACGTAGATAGAAGAAACCTGAGGATATACAAGAGAACAGCGGAGGAGGGGGAGGAAGAGCGGATAGAGAGAAGAGAAGGGTAGGGAGGAAGGAACGAAGTAAGAGACAGAGAAGAAGAAAAAGGTCAACTGCAGGACAGGGTAAAGAGCGAGCGCGGAGGGAGGAGGATGGGGGAGAGTAAGGAAGAAAGAAAGGAACAGACGAAACAAGTGAGGAGACCGTACGGCGCAGCCAGAGAGAAAAAGAATAGGAAGAGTAAAGAAGGGTTGGGAGGGTGGGCAGGCGGAGGCACCAAGAATGAATAAGAAGAAGGAGGGTGGAGACAGCAAAAGGAGAGAGAGGGTAACCGGAGCGGCACGAAGGGGAGGAGAACTGGAAGGAGAGAAGTGCAGAGAAGAGAAGAGAGAAAAGAGAGTAAGAGAGCGAAGACGGACAGTAACGGAGCGAGGACAAGGGAGGAGAGAGAAAGGAGGAATAGTGACAAGCGAGAAGAAGATGGAAGAGAGACGAGCAGGAAGAAGAAGGAGAAAAAGACAGAAAATAGGAAAAGACAAAAAGGAGGAGCGAGAAGGACGAGAAAAAGAGGGGGGAGAAGCAGGAGAGGGCAGGCAGGCAGAAGACGAAGAAGAGAGGGGACAGGAGTAAATGGGAAGGTTGTACGGACAGAACGGGAAGACTGGCGGAAGGACCAGGGGGGGGAGAAATGAGAAGGAGCGGGAGCAGATTGGTAAAGACGAAAAGAGGGTAGCGTCAGGGAGTGAGGGACTCAGCGAGGTGATAAAAGAAGGAAGGGGAAAGAAGGAGAGGATGGCGAAGCGGAAGAGACCGATGAGGGAGTGTTAGGGCAAAGAGCAGCGGAAGGTTGGGAAGGAGGAGGGCGAGTGCGAGTAAGAGTATGAGGATAACGTCGATGACAAATGACGATGTAAGCAGACTAGGGAAAGCACCGGCGAGGGGAGAGACGAGAAGGAAAGGCGTGGGTTTTAGGGGAGGAGAGGTGAAGGAACGAGAGAAAGAGGAGAAAGGAAAGAGTAACAGAAAAAAAACAGAGCAGAGAGGTAGGAGACGATATGAAGTGAAGACGGTAGGAGAGGATGCGAGCAGGGAGTGGAGGCGCCTACGACACACGCAGAGAAGAAAACGGAGCGAATGCGGTAAGAATCGCGGAGCATGACGGTAGAAGGAACGACCATGTGAGTCGCAAGGGACCGGAGACTAGGAGGCGAGACGGTGGAGGCGAGAAGGAGAAGGAAGAACAACGGGAAGCCGGAAGGTGTCAAGGGACAAGGGAGAATAAGACGCCCGCAAACCCGTGGTGCTTTTTTCTCTCTTCTCCTCTCCATCTTTCTCTTCTCTCCCTCCTCTCCCTTCTTTCTCACTCTTCTTCCCTCTCCTCTCCCTCGCTCGCCATTATCCTATCCCTTCGCTACCTCTCGCGTTCTCTTCTTCTCTCTCCTCCAACTCCCTTCCTCTTTTCATCTCCTTTCTCTTCTCTTTCCTTACTCTCTCCTCTTTCTTCCTCCCTTCTCCTCTACTCCTCCCCCTACCTTCCTATTTTTCCCCCTCCTCTTCCTCCTGCTCACTCTCCTCTTACTCTCTTTCAACCTTTTTTTTTTTCCTCTCTCCTTCTTCCACTATCCTCTCCCTCTTTCTTCTATCACCCTCCTTTCACCTCTCTCTCCCTCCTTTCCTTTTCTTCTCCCCTTTTCCTACCTCTCTTCTTATAACGTATTAAGTTTGTATATGTTGTATTTTATCATGTATCTGTGTGTTATGCAGCTTCATAACAGTATTACATAAATATTTTATATGTATTACAAAGATAATAACGCCTAGCGGGGATTTGATTTGGCTAATGTGCAGCTAAGTGAACTACTTTTATTCCCACACTCTCACTCATCTGAGGTTGGCAATGACGTCACTTAGTCTTACCTGAAGGTGACACTTGAACTCAATGGGGCCAATCGAATTAAAACATTTGAGTGTAGATGATTTAAAAAAAAAAATTGTTGTATTCAAGTCGGCCAGTTTTGCTAATTTCAACATTTTTATAAAGTATACCTAGATGCAAATAGCAATGTAAAATGTAGGCTAAATGTAAGTACTCAAATACATGTATAAGCAATCTTTACAATATGTTTTGGGCACTTGTTTGTTTGCAAATAGTTTTACCTTATCTGGAACAATTTGGGTCAAACTCAACAGACAGGGAGTATAATAGATTCTCATCCTCAGTCATCAGTAATGTCGTTTTTATCACATATGTTTGATCATATGATACAAAGAATCTGTCACAAGTTTCCATTTATATCACATTTATGATACTCGTTATGAATTTTCCATTTTTTGCTCGCAAGAGGCTCGTAATATGAAAAATTCAAAAACTCGTATCATAAATTTTATATGAATGGAAACCCGTGACAGATTCTATATATATTTTTGAAAAAATACATTATATCATCATTTTTTTATTACTGTAGTAAATCATCGACATTGGTAAAGAAGATTTTTTTTGCTTTGTCACTTTATTTAGAATAAATGATGTTTAAAGCAGATATATCGATTTGTTAATGCTAGCTTAACCAACAAATGTACAAATGTAAACGAACCTCAGTTACGAACAGATGAAGTGGGGATGAGGTTGTGACTGGTTGTGAGGTCGTGGTCTGGTCAAGTAAAAGTACAAATGGTTTAAATATTGCGCCATTGTACGTGCATTTGCAAATTGTCAAAATGTTCCTCGCGCAACGAGTGTGAAATGATGACATTATAAGTATATTTCATTTAAAACCTTTTTTGATTTCTCGGCTTAAAGGTATAGCCTTAAGAATATACACCCAAGAGACCTATGATGTCAGTGATACGTCATTAACTGTGTTCGAATTTCAAATAGTATAGTTCCAAAGTAAAAAAGGGTTATGTTACAAGGTCAAATACTTGACAAAGATATATTGACAAACCGTCTAAGAATTTGAATTTTGAATAGTGTTTTACGCGACACTCAGTTAAATGGAGGCGGCCAGTTTGTAATGGTGGAGGAGAGAACCCGGTTACAATTTGACTTTGAAGAGATTACCGGCCTTCCTCAAATAAACTAGCAAACTTTCTCAGCAAAATCAACTTAGGTTCCAGCGGGTCTCAGACCTGCGCTGACCAGAAGGGAGAAACTTCAGGTTTCAAAGCGCGATGCTCTAACCACTCGACCACGGAGACTCCAATAAACCGTCTAAGACTAACCACTGTGAAAGAGGGCCATTTTAGTTGTTCAACAAGGGCTTCAGAATTGAATCAAATGTGATTTAATCTGTAGAATTATACGACATTGTCTCTTATTCCTTTGTGAATTAATTTCGGTTTACTAAATGAATTTAATACAACAGTACATGTAACTATTGTAATGTTTGTTTTCATAAACGTTGTACAGAAGAGTAAAAATAGTATTAAAAATGTGGACAGATATTAGCCAATCACACTCATCGTGTTGGATGCAGTCAGTATTTCAAATTTTGGATTCAGTGCATATGTTATTTGTGTACACCATACAATATTTACAGTATTTTCCCTAGAAATTTTACGTACCATATTGAAGAATTCGGAGTCATTATACATGGATACATTTGTGTGATATTGTGTGGAAATTACGTGTTATAATTAGTTTAATTTGCGACTGGACGGTTGATCTTTGACTCTATCTGGTTGCTGAATAGAGCATCCATTTTCGGACAGTATGTCCAAGTCCAAACAGAAAACGAACAGAAATGCGCAACGTAGAGCTACCATGCAGGTCAGAAATGGTTTCTGTTCAACATGCATCATCAGCGATGGCCGATGATCCAGAGAATCAGACAAACCTAGTACCTGGTATTTCGGCTGATAATCTTATAGTAAGGTACTATTTGGCACTGATAGCACATTTAAATACCCAAATTCTTCTAAAGCTAGGATAGCCATCATTTTATAGTGGTTACTCTAAGACGGAATTTAATTATACATTTAGATTTATTATTTGGCCTTGTGTGACACAACTTTCTCTTTAGAAAATCTATGTAAATTGGAGCTCATGTGGTGAAGTCTAATTGACAGAAACGATCGTCTTGAGCATAACCACAAGGTCGTTGCCACTGCTGTTGGACCGTTTGGGTCCCCGAGGGTATACATAAACCTAGTACCTGGTATTTCGGTACCAGCTGATAATCTTATACTAAAGTACTATTTTACAGATAGCACATTTAAATTTCTGAATTCTTCTAAAGCTAGGATAGCCATCTTTTAACAGTGGTTACTCTAAGACAGATTTTGATTATACGTTTAGATTTATTATTTGGCCTTGTCTGATACCACTTTCTCTTTAGAAAATTTATTTAGATTAGAGCTCATGTGATGAAGTCTAATTGACAGAAACGATCGCCTGGAGCATTATAACTTTGGTATTATGTTTATAATATTAATAATGTGCGCGATGCTGAAAGTACCACTCAACATCGAGACCATCTTTGGGCAGATTGACCAGAGAACTGGTCTGTTGCTACGTTGCTGACGGAATTGAGAGAAATGGGGACATGAAAAGGGTCACAGCTTATTCAAATTTAAAAGACAATTGTGGGCAAAAGTTTCAGGTGCATTTTATAAAATGCATAAAGCCTTCTCGACCAGTGTTTCTGCCTTTTTACTGCAAAAGAATATAAAAGTAGATTGGGCTATACGGGACACGAAATTATTTACATCTATTTTTGCGTCACAACCAATCAACAGATGAGATTTTTGCGCTAGTGTAGCACACACGACTGCTTTCTGTCCTACCAGTGTTTCTTAGGTTGCTGGTAATATAAGTCACTTCAACCGTTTCAGATCTCATAACTGTAGTATACCTGGTAAGACTGACATTCAAGGTCGCCCTAGATTTGTAATAAATTCAATAGCAAGACAGAATGTCATAGACCCTCAGTGGAATTTGTTACAAGTATATGCTGATTGCAAGTCTAACAATCACCCAGTTACTTATGCTCCAAGACAAAATCATCAGAGAATTATCAGAAGAGCAATATTAATAACTAAGTGACTAACTACTACCACTACTACCATTACTTCTACTACAACAACAACAACAACACCTACTACTAATACTACCACTACTACTACTACTACTACTACTATAACTACTACTACAATAGATTCTTAACAGTTATTTAAAATATCACATCAAACAAAAATATTTCTTATGAACATCCAACTATTAGTTTACACATTTCTTTGAAAGTGGATACTCTTAAAAACATTCAACATCTAGCATATGAATAAAAAAATCACCCAAACATGTTGTGTGATACCTTATCCCAAGTTTACCAGAGGGTTTCAAAACTGGAATTAACACCATCCCTATATCCCTATAACAGCACAGGTTATGGTACAAAGAGGATTATTCACTCCATTATTTGAGCATAGATGATGCAATACATCTTTTGAAAAAAATTAGGGTCTAGAACATCATTGTGTAACACAGACATTGTAGAGGCACTCAAACTTATACCGATACACCTTGAATGCCAACCATTTTATGGAGTGAAGTGGTGTGGACAATACTATTTCTATAATCGTTTAGTATTTGGAAGTACAAGAAGCCCAGGGAATTTTGTTATTTGTCACAAGCGATTGATGATGGATTGCACAAAACATCTATGGCATTGCAAACATACTGCACTTAATAGATGATTTTTTTAACAATCGTCAGGCCAACATGTGACGGTAACAAGAATATGGCTTTAATAACAATGATTTCCAAACATTTAGCCATACTAATATCAGCTAAATAGACCGTAGGTGCCACTTCTCAAATAGCATATTTGGCTATCATTTTAGACTCAGAAAATATAGAAGCTCGACTGCCTGGAAATCAGAATAACAAAAATGATCAAATCTTTCCTTCACAAAAATTTGTGCACGAAAAGAGGATTATTGACTTTACTAGGTTATCTTAACTTCGCATAAAAAATCATACCCATGGGATGGACTTTTGTGTATTACTTGTTATCATTAGCAAGTTCAGTATCAGAGTGTGTTTAGTGATATCAGCATAAATTGTAAATGGCGGCTAATATGAAGCTATTCCTTCGTGTCGTTAAACAGTCGTTATATTCCGCTCAGTACGATCACCTCATTCCCCGAAAGAATGTGGAATCGGGAACAGAGAGAGCATTCATGACTAATTAGAGTTACTTTCGTGTGGGATTATTTCCAACTGAAACCAGAAGCCGACGACAAATATGCATAATCAACAGTGAGTAGGCAAGCCTTTTAAATAATAACTACGACGTGCAGCGTTTACTCAGTCTAGTGTCTACATATCAACGGCGTTACTCTACTGCTGAAAGGCCAGGTTTTTGACAGTTGATATGTGAACCTCAGCCTGTAGTATTCTATGCCTTCTCGTATTTTTTCCCCCGAAATGTAATTTCAAAGATGTAAGAATTAAACAAGATGTCAACTGTCAAGAGTAAAATCTGTTAGTGAATTAAACATAGCAATACATAATTTTTCTTTTACAATTTAAACAGATATAATACTTTGAACGCAAGTGTTCCATATAAGCAAATTAAAATGTATTGCTGTACCATTGGTCAATAGGTTGTTAGATAGGGTACTGTTCCATGCACATTTTTATCTTAAAGATATATAATTTCACAATATAGTGTAAGGTAGAGATACGAACTAGAACCCACATACTGCTGTGTTGCACCACAGGGTCTCATATGTGGACTCGAAATATGTGCTCTTTGACTGGCATGAGTACTAGATTGTGTTTATACTTTTATACTCCAAGAGTCAGCTGTTAGATGAACCAACCCCCCCCCCCCAAAAAAAAAAAAACAGAACCGAAACAGTAAAAACAAATCCTGAACCGTCACACCCCTAGCAGTAGGGGGTTGGGCTCTTGACGTAGACATCGTTCCATTTCATCCCAATCATGTTCTATAAATCCGGTGACATTGCAGACCAGGGTAGCACATACACGTTTTGCTGCTGTAGATAGTCACTAACAACGCGTGCGTTGTGCGGTCGTGCGTATTGGCCTCTCGCAATCTGTTTCTTACGGTACGAGGACTTATCCGTTGATGCCCATGGATGCTCCTAGCGGTAAAAAAGCCGATTGGAATCGATAACGCAAATGTGACGTCCGTAAATACGTATCTTGCCCACTTGACACCTGACACCTGATATCATCCCCATAAAGCATTTACAGTGTTAATATGAACTCCAAACTGCATTGCCACATTGCTTTGAGACATCCCAGCTTCCAGTGTACCAATAGCACACAAACAGTCATTGTCAAACATACGAGGCATATCTCAATCAAAATTTTATTCCAAAATCCAATGTTTTTCTGTTTCAATACATTGAATAATGTCAATGAATGCAAGAAATTCTAATCGATTACTAGCCACGTGTTGCAACTTCAGAAAAACTTTCTGTGGCCATTAAAGCGAATCAAACGCGATATTTTAACAAATTGAGTACATGTACTCAAACACTCGTTCAATTATTCAACCATGCCATTAAGAAAAAAAAGAGCGATCAAAGAATACTTTTTATTATTTATTTAACTTTTAAGTATACACAATTTCTTTTTTCCGCTAATACAATAAAGAAAAAACTTTCTAAGTCACCTATGATTATAAAGTTGTTAAGAAATTTACTGTGGCATTCTGCAATTAATTACATCCTGAAAAAGCTAACATCATTTCTGACTCTTTATCTCGATTTCAGATGGACAGATTTCACCGAGATGCGCCAAACGCGCAAATGCCGCTGAAATGTCCGTTTCCAGAAGAACTAGTGATGTATTAAAATCAGAGATCAATAAATTGTGCGAACTGTCTCTATGTGAATCAACGAGGAAAGCATACATAACTGGTTTTATCTTTATTTGTCGTTTTTAGTTGCAATTGGTTGAATGTGTCCACCTATTAATTGAAAAAGCACAACTCTACTGTATCAGAACACCTGCATATTGATTTTGTGGTTTATTATTTTAACAATTCAAAATTATGTTGTTCAACCATTAAATTGTATCTGGCAACTGTAAGACATTTTTATGTGAAATTAAATATATACAATCCTCTGTGTATCGATTTGTGTCCAAAATTATCTTTGAGTTTAAGGGGGATTAAAAAAACCAGAATAATGCGTCTTTAGTCAAACTGCAACCCTTATTTAAAAAAGTAGCCATAAGCTGAAACCATGCTGGTCATCGACCTTACATAAGTACATGTATATAACGATTGGTTATATACCTTTAGGTTGCCATTGGCCCCATTAATTAATCTATTTATTTATTCAAGTTTACATATATGTTCTCTAATCTTTACACAACAATTCCACATAAATAATTAAACCTAGACTTTTTAGAATCATAGACAACTGCTTTTTTCACAAAAGGTGGTACGCTAAAATTTAAATATCTATTGATTGGTTATCATGATATCTATTTTGTCCAACACCACACTGATTCTATACATAAATACACTGAAGTTGATATAAAAAAAGATGGTGAAATTTCTAAAGACAATATATATTTGTAATGTTCGGAGACGTGGTCTTTCAACAAACTGTCGGCATTCCTATGGGAACAAATTTTGTTCCTTTATTGTCTGACTTCAAACCTTTATTCAAACGAAAAAGAATTAATTCAGAAGCTGCTAAATAAAAAGACGAAAAAGTTAGAGGTGTCCTTTAATTTGTCAATTATATATATCGATGACGTTTATTCAATTAATAATGACAATTTTCATACATATGTCAACGCAATGTATGCGAAATTAAAGATACAACAGAATCAAGCACACACGCTTCATACTTAGACATTTTACTTACTATTGACACAGACAGGAAATTGATAACTGCACTATACTATACGATTTCGGCTTTTCCATCATAAATGTTCCATATTTAAATAGTAATATTCCACAGTCACCCACATATGGAGTCAATATTTCACATATGATCCGATAGGCCAGAGAGTGTTCAACATATGAACATTTCATATACAGATGTAAACTACACATTGGAATATTTATGACACAAGAATATCGAAAGCCACATTTGATGTCGACGTTCCGCAAATTTTACGGTCGGTATGAATGTCTTGTTTGCGATTACTCTGTTTCACTAAGTGGAATGCCGAGTTGGCGTTTCGTTGGCTGTTGTTGAGACGTCTGTACCACTTGTGACGAGGATCCGTTCTTCACGTATTTCATTTGGATTTGATTGTGGACTCACGGCGGGTGTGACCGGTCGAGAGGGGTAGCTTACTCTTGCATGGCACCTGATCCCATCTCTTGGTTTCCAGAGGTCCGTGTTTGTTTTTTTTTTTCACCAGATTTATATCTATATCATGGACATCCTAAAGATGTATACTTTGATACATGGGATCTTTTTTTATATTAGTACATATGAAGCCTTACATGGATGTAATCCTTGTGGCTGAGTCGTTCCCTGATGCCAATCTTTAAATGTTATTGTTTCATTATTTTTTTTTATCTTAATCTGATCTTGTTATATACATTACTTTTTGTGAGAGAGTTTGCCAGTCTACTTACCGGTGGTCTCTTCTTGGGCACACTGTAACCGGATTCCCCTCTCCACCATTAAAAACATGCTGACACCATATAGCTGAGAAACTGTTGAGTGTGGCATAAAGTACCACTCGAAATGAAAAAAATATCAAAATTTGAGTAACTAAAATTGTTGTATGTAAAGCAAAATATAACTGAGATATAACTGAAATTGATTTTATTATTTACTATGTATTTTGCGTCTGTCAATTAAAATGTTTAGATAATCGAATCCTTTAGCATCTTATTTAAATGATGACAAATAAAAATACTAAGATACTAAAACAAATATTTTCCAAATTCAGGAATAATTGAGGGTTTTCTGTATTTTGATATTTTCAGATATTGAAAGGTAACTTGCGAAATCTGATGACAATTTGCAATATGCAGATAATAGTAACGAGTAAGCGTGATTTTAAAGGCATACAAGCTGTTAAAATAGATTTTTGTTTGTAAGAAAAAAATCAAATATTCGATGTTTTATACAAAATGATGTTTTAAAAAATCCCCTGTACAAATAAAACTTGTTACATTCTCGTATTTTGAAAAGAAATAAAACGCGAATAATGGGCGAGTACACAACTGCATTCTTACATGGATAGTAGGAATATCAGTCGTTGACGTATTTCATTCATTATAGGCAATATAAACACGCAATGTAAAAAGTGTATACGACAATATATCTTTTTAGTCTTTAAATATATTTTTTTTGTATAATAGTGGATATCTTTTTTATCAAAATGACGGCACGTACGCCTATAGTTTTACATAAGATCATTGATATGACTCGTGTAATTCCTCCACCATTAGAAAAAAATAAACAACATACCAAATAAAAGAACTAACAAAAAGCAGGTAGTCTTCCCTTTTTCATTTAGACTTATTATCCTGTCGTTACGTGGACCTTGTAACTACATAATTATATGTTTAATGCACATGGTTTATAAGAAATCATTTCTTGTTTGAAATATGTGATATAACCACGTCGCGCTTTATAATACCTCGTGAGAAGTTCGAGATCAGTTATTGGTCAGTTACCAGTCACAAGACATGACATGACATTGATATTGTTGAAAACAACGGTCGAAAGTGGTAGAATTATAATATTCTCAACAACTTTCGATTTCTAAGTAAATAAACCAGGGACGAAATTTTCTTTAAAGTACAAAGAAAAGACGGTTATATTAATTTTTAAATATATTCAAACATCTTATTAGAACAGATCAATACTAATTCTATGATGGAAAATAACACTTGTTCAAATTCTGTTTGGCATTTTTACCATTCAACAACAGTATATCATTTTATACGACACAATGTTTTCATATAGTACTCGGATTACACTGTATAGATACTGCATACATTCCTACGAATATCAGTGATGAAGTATCGATCTGTTGACGGGGAAATATTTGGAACTAACTAATAGTCTTCATATAAAGGGCGTGATTCTGCAGATTCAACTGGTTAAAAGATGTGTCACGACCACACCTTAACCATCATAGAAGATATGATGTGAATGGTATCCGGATGTTTACAGAAATCTATTTGGACATTTGCCGTTAACATTACTACAAATCATCTTTTTGGTAAGTACCTTGATTTTATTTACACATGGTATAGCCATAGGAAGGGTGATAATACTAACAAAAATGGAAATTCCAAGTGTTTTGACTGGGTAATAGAACAGGGGTTTCATGTCAAGGAAAGATTTGTAATTTATTTACATTCTATTGTTCAGCGTATAGGTATATTAAAAAGCAAAACCGATGATAAAAAGCATTAGTATTGCCACCCAAATCATAGAACATAACTTAGATCGTAGTAGCATGAAACAAGTATATAAATGTGTCCATGCAAAGTATAACATCTAAAATACCCTTTGAGATATATTCGGATAAATTTGACTTTTTGTGTGACCATGAATACGTATACAAATAGGCGACTCCTATAGATTTTTAATATATTGGTTTCATATATCTTTTAATAATAAAATTATCCTAATAATTCTTAATCAAAGCAGACATTGAATATACAAAAAAAAAAAAAAAAAATCGCAAAAGAACGATTGCACCCAGATCTAGACATGTTTTGACGTACACTTACTTTCATGTATTCAGACTTTGTGTAATTTTAGTAGCTTTGAGTGAGGTTATAATATAAAATGATTACGAAGCAGTGTCATTAAATGTATTACCGATAGTGAAATACATATTAACACTAATCTACACACTTCTACACTCCCATAGTCAAAATTTTACAATTGCGTAGGACATTAAACATCTGCTTTAAAGTAATCACACGGAGAGAGAGAGAGAGAGAGAGAGAGAGAGAGAGAGAGAGAGAGAGAGAGAGAGAGAGAGAGAGAGAGAGAGAGAGAGAGAGAGACACTCACTAAGACACGCACGACGCGCAACAAATACACTATTGACACTGACAGTCGCAAACATACACAAACGCATATAGACGCGATATTATTAACACAAGGACAGACGCACACTGACAGAATTATATATTTCGTGTCAGCTTATATTGGGTTTTCGTGATGTATTAATTCAGTTCAAAAATGAATCGCAGACATAAATTCCGCTGCTGTGTAGATCATCAAATCACACTTTCTGACCTGATTAAACATTTTATGTATACTTACATCGATAGAATTTCGAGATCATTTTATAATTTCCTCGAAAGTCCAACTGTTTGTTATTTGATATTTCATAGCATGAATTTGTAGCTCAGGTAAACTATGTTAACAGAAAACAACTTATACGTATTAATCTTTCACTGAAATATGAGATTCTTGAAGGTGACGGAATCTCATCCATTCTAACTATTTCAAAATATTTTGCAATGTTTTCTAACAATATAATTTTTATTCAAAATCATGTTACTGGAAACAGCAACCAAAGACTACTTACTGTAAAAAGTATAACAGTCATATGCATAAGTAAATTAACTGTCTACCAAACGGTTGGTTTTCGTGGTTGGACGGTAAATACAGTCAAACCTGCCTTAAAGGTCACCTGTTTTTAGCAGCCACTTGTCTTCAACAGCCAATTTCAGTTCCCCTAATCAATTTCACTATATAAATATACTTAAACCAGCAGCCACCTGTCTAATGCAGCCAACTGCCAGTGTTATACAGGACAAAATGCTTGGTCACACTGTTTTCAACAGCCATTTTTGGGATGTTGATCGCATAATCTATTTTTAGAAAACCTATAAACAGGTTAGCTAGGCAGCACTGTAATGTCCATGATTTTGACACCATGATCATTTTAACAACAAACTATCACATATTGGTATATGAATATACATTTGTTGCTATACACTGCATAATGGACACCAATTTTCTTGTGATTTATGTCAATCTGGAACCAAAGGCCACCTATATTATTGTTCAATTTCCCGAGTGGCAGCTGAAAACAGGTTTGACGATTCATATTCATAAAATATTAAGCAAAAGCGAGTGCAGTCAGTATCTGCATAGGTGTCCGTGAGATGTGTTGCGCTCGGAGAACCCCCAGTGCACGTTACAAAGTCATGTAACCGGAAACAACAACAAAAGTCTATTTAAAAGTAATTTGACCTACTTAAAAGTAAGAATGAGGAAGTATCTATCGAAACGCGAAACTTTAAGTCCACCAGAACAAGGATAATTGGATATAATAACTGTCTCAATATGAAGAACAACAGGAATGCCGGAAGGAGTTTCGCCTACCGTCCCCCGGTTATATGCCACAACCGTCGTTGTTCCATGAAAACCACTCGAATTCGGCGAAAGGGCCAAGCTCGGCGAAAAGGCCAGCAGTTAGTCCTAAATCTGATAGGCGAAAGTGAAAAATTGTAGATGGTCCTGTTCCAGAATATTATCTAACATTTTTGAGAGAAGACTTCATGTTGTTTAACAAGATCCCCGTATCGACCTTAAAACTTCCCTATTGACGATTTTAAGCGTTCAACAACGTATTCCTCCATGAGAAGGAGACCGTCCTTTCCAATCAACAAGAGTAAATCTAGGTAAGAAGAAAATGTGCTGAACTCAAGCTGAACAGTATACATTAGGCCAAGGTGAATCTGGAGTATTTATTGAAGCGTACGATATACTTGTGAGTAAAATTGAATACCCTAGATGCTGTTTCTTTCCTGTGGAAAGCGAGAAAAAATGAATTCTGGTTCATACGAATACAAAAAGATGTCAGTCAGGAGGGGCACAGTTGGTACCCATTTGAATGCTGACTGTTTGTCTTACTGGAAAACAATTCCCCGAAAAAACACGTTGTCCACTTGGAACTTTAGAACCTGATGATATCGGATACTATTGGAATCAGTGTTCCTTCACAAAATATGGTTCTACATGACCAAACACTAGAGCTTTATATCTCCGATTTCCATTTTTGGTGCTTGTAATATGGAATTGGAGACTTAAGATGTTACAACAACTCTTTTGAATTCTGTAGGAACGCATCTGATTGACTCCGCCATTTGTGTCGGCTGTTGTACAGTATTTCTGAAGACCTTGCTTAATATATATCAGCAGTATGGTGAGAAAACGGATAAAGTTTTGGTGGAGGAGCACCTAAATGACCCTCAATGAATCAGTGTTTATATGGATTTTTTGTGCATTCTCGGAATCCAATTAAGGCATGGCAATTTATGTTCTGCGTCACTCGTTAGTATTTAAAACGATTTATAGTTATCTAGTATTATTGAAAACAACAAGCAAAGTATATTTGTAAATCATTTGTTGGAAATTCATTTAAAATTTATTGAAACTTATATTGGTGGAAACAGCAACCAAAGTCTATTAGTTTAGAAATATATAATTGGAAACGGCGACCAAAGGCTATTAAAAAAATTATATCATAGGAACAACAATCAAAGTCTATTTGAAAATATGATACTGGAAAAACAACCGGAGTCTATCTTAAAAAAATAATACTGTGAAAGCAATCAGGGTCTATCTTTAAATAATAAAACTGGAAACAGCAACTAGAGTCTATTTTAAAATCATAATACTGGAAACAGCAACTAGAGTCTATTCTAAAATCATAATACATGAAACAGAAACTGGAGTCTATTTTAAAATAATAATACTGGAAAAGCGACTAGTGTTCATTTTAAAATCATAATACTTGAAACAGCAACTAGAGTCTATTTTAAAATCATAATACTGGAAACAGCGACTAGAGTCTATTTTAAAATCATAATACTTGAAAATGCAACTAGAGTCTATTTTAAAATAATAATACAGGAAAAGCAACCAGAGTTTATTTTAAAACAATAATACTGGAAACAGCAACTAGAGTCTATCGTAGAATAATAATACTGGAAAAGCGGCCAGGGTCTATTATAAAATCATAATATTGGAAACAGCAACTAGAGTCTATTAGAGAATCATAATACTGCAAACAGCAACTAGCGTCTATTTTAACATCATGATACTTGAAACAGAAATTAGAGTCTATTTTAAAAAACATAATACTTGAAACAGAAACTAGAGTCTACATCAAAATCATAATGCTGGAAACAGTAGCCAAGGTACACTTAAAAATTATACAGCTGAAAACAGCATCCAATGTTTATTTTGAAATCTCGTTACTGGTAACAGCAACCAGGGTCTATTTAAAAATTATATTACTATAAACAGCAACCAAAGTCTATTTGAAAGCCATACTACTGGAAACAGGAACATCATATATATATATATATATATATATATATATATATATATATATATATATATATATATATATATATATATATATATATATATATATATATATATATATATATGTATATCGAACCCGGTTAGCGATGTTACAACTATAGCAGAGCAAAATTGATTTCCTGGGCGGATTCCTCAGATTTCCGTCCAGATATTCAACGAATACACGCATATGTCGAATTTACGTTTACGTATGAAGTAATTCTGTTTCTTTTGGCTAAATAAATGAACTTTTTTAAATTTAAATTCATAAACATTTTAATTGATTTCCTCTAAAATATGAATTTTCTGATTTTTTTTTCCAAGGTTGTTGTTAAAAATGATCCACAGTTAGAGTGTTATTTGCATTTATTCTATCGTATTCTCGGTACATTATTTTTATACAGAAGCGATGATATTTCTGAATTCTAAAAAATCTTTAAAGGGGCATTAGCTGTGTTTACCAAAACGTTATTTCGATTTTTTTCTACTTTTCGTACTTACATATGCTGCACAATAATAAACAAGAGCTATATACAATTATACAATATTTCATAGTTTAAATATTGTGTGAAAATAAGGTAAGGTTCAGTGTGGTATGCATGTATAAATAATAAGATTGAATTAATCAATCGCAAGTGAAAAAAAGTACGAAACTGGGTTTGTCAAGCTATTTTCACAAAAGATATAGCAATTCAAGAACTGTTATGCCTGTTTTATTGTTATTGCATATCAATCTAAGTTTAATGTAACATTCACTTTATTTGTTCCAATGTGTAAAACAATTATGTAATATATGAAGAACTTGCAGATAATGCACCTTTAATGTAACATTCACTTTATTTGTTCCAATGTGTAAACAAATTATGTAATATATGAAGAAATCGCAGATAATGACCGTTTAATGCAATATTCACTTTATGTGTTTCAATGTGTAATCAAATTATGTAATTTATAAAAAAATCGAAGATAATGCCCCTTTAATGTAACATTTGTTCGTATACTTTTTGTTGATATATTTCTCGACTATAGACCGATTAAAATATTTTTCTCTAAAACAGACGTGATTATTCTTAAAGATTGCACATTCAATGGTATATATGCTGTAAATGGAGTTTCCTTAGTAGAGCAAGTGAGGTATTTTTATAAGGAATTCGTTAGATATAAGTTATGAATTCGCTATAAATGTATAACGAGTTACACTTATAACGAATATTTATATATAAAGAGTTACCTCAATACTTAAATGTAGTGATATACATGTAATTAACGACCTAATTTTCGGTTGTATACATAGTATACAAAAGTAATATCACGTGTTCCGGTTGACAACAACATGTATTAACCTCACATGAAGTCGATAATGGTGCCATTTGGAATAAAAATGTATGAATTTAATTTTTTGATATCTAGATAATAAAATCATTCTATACTATTTATTGTTATGAAAATCCAGTTGATATCATACGTAACCATGGCTCCGAGTCGATTTGAATGATTAACAGGTGTTCGAAGGATATTCCTTCAAAAGGAAAATAGTATTTTGCACCTACAATTGATGGGATTTTACAAAATCATCAGATAACATAAAAACGAAATATCAAAATTAGGTATAGTAGACATTGATGTGTGGCGTACAACTTGGTCAAATACTTAAATATCTTTAAATCAAAACTGAAATGAAACTTGTGATGATACAAAAATAAATACTACCTAAAAGTGGTAACATATTTCGATTGAAGACATGATTTCCGCTCACGATTTTGATATACAGACGCAGAAACAACATGAATCTTCATCTCACAATTAAGACACATGAAACCTAAAGTTGAAATATTAATCTTCGTCAGTTTAGAATAGTAATGGCTTACAAATTGGTTGTATTGATGTATATAAACAACTATGTAAAACAAGTTTATAATTCATTGTGATACAGTTTTAAGATACTTGATACTGATAAGTACAGCCAGATTCATCGACAGAATCAAACAGATGGAATGTTATGCTTCTTCTGGATAATGGACAGATCAAACATATACATATTTACTATGTGTAGGTCATTGAATGTATGTGTTAAAATATTTGCGCTCGGCGTTCGGTCCTTCTCCGCGCCAGGATCGAGGGCAAAGGTAATTTAATATGAAAATATCAGAAACCAGAGTATAAATGTTCAGGATTTCCAGGATAAATATACAATTCCGATGAATATTGGACAAACACGAATATCCAGGAATCCAGATGTAGGATCAGGTGCCATGGAGGAGTAATCGCAAACAAGTCATTATACCAACCGTAAATTACGGAATGTTGAAATGCGATTCTCGATATCCCTATGATAAGAACTTGTCAGTAAGTAGTAAACCTCTTTATATGAAATGGTCATATGTTGAAAACGTCCTTGCATATTGAATCATTTGTGAGATATAAGAATCATAAGCAGGTGATTGCGGGAAATTACTACATGTAAATTTACGATGGAAAAGCCGAAATTGTCGCGTTTCCGTATAGAGTGGTTGTTAATTTTCCGTCTGTGTATGTAGTAAGTAAACATATACATTCAATAACCCTTATATTATATATCCTTATCAATGAAACAATGGTCATAATTTAAAATAATTTATTGGATTCTCAACAAATCACACCAGCTTAAAAGATTGCGTAACGTGTCATCGTTTTAGCGCGTATTAATATAACATTAAAGTATTCCCGGAACCTCAAAAATGGTTAAGTAAAGGAGGATATATAACAACAGTATAAAATGTGTGTGTATATTTTGACATGCGAGAGAGACATGATAATCATAAATTGTTAAATCTTCTAAATACTTAAGTTTTAAATTTTTCACTTTACTTAGTTTACTTTATTTTAGGGTGCCGATGTAAAAGAATCGGGATATGAATGATTGGCTTAAAATTTAAGCATGTTTACTTAAAGAAATCTATCCTCCATAACATGTGCTATACTGACATATTCTTCTCAAGGCTAAGGGAAATAACTCGAACTAGCATGTTATACAATTCTATAGAGTGATAAGAGTCTTTAGATACACGTATTACATACAATAAACGTAACATTTGGGTTTCCTTCATTTGTTTTATTATTGCGCATTTTATGCAAAACCTTATAATTTCAATTTCAGTATCTGACACTTCAAAAAGGTAGAGTGACTTAAATCGAGGATGTGTTTGAGCATTTGAAGTCAGATCCTGCTTGGATTCCATACCTGAAAACCATAACTGATAATATAACGGAACGAAAGCGAGTATTTATTTACATTGTCATTCACATATGTGAAAACCTGTTTATATTCTTTTAATGACAGTATTCTCGATATGCTAAGTCTTACAACAAATTATTTCATTTTGTTATCATTGTTCCCTGATTATAAATAGAAGTAATGAAAGTAATGACCGTTGTGTATGCAATATTTCTGAATGCATTTGATAAGCACGACTTTAATAATATGGTTTGGTTTTGTGCATAATTGTTGAACATGATTTACAAGCAAGGCATATTCTGGACACACACAAAATCAGCAGTAGTCAGCAGTAGTGTCACTTAGGGATGAGAACCTTTGACCGTCTAGTAAATGGTAGTGAGTAGTAGTAATTTTAAAGCATAATATAAAAAATTTCAGATACCAAAGTATAAATATTTAGGATGTCCAGTATATAGGTACAAAAGTATTTTCACATTTGGTATAGACGCCCCCATATTTTGTACTAATATACGATGTATTAACAAGATTACACACAGTTAAGTTTATGGCAGTTCGCAGAAAATTTCGGGGAACTGTGGCCGAGGGGTTAGAGCATTACGTTTAAACAATGAAGTCTCTCATTTTGTCAGTGCAGGTACGGGCCACGCTTGAGGTTTGCCAGTGTACTTACAATGATCTCTTCCCTGGTACATTGTAACCGGGTTTCTCCTCCACCATTAAACACTGGACGCTACCATATACCTAACCATAATTGAATGAGGCGTACAACTAATTAAAACAAACAAACAGAAAATAAAATTCCACATTCAACTCCTGTATAGGTCCAGATAAAACAATGATACATTTAACAAACATCGGCATGCCAAACAAAAGCATGTCAAAGTTAGAATGTAAAGCAGTGTAGGATGACCTTAGAGAAAATGCCAAAGGTTCAAAGTCTTCAAAATGTTTAGCCATGCTGAACAAGAATGTAATGTCCATATCCTCAAAGTATACTACGAGACAATACAACACATTTTGAAAAAAGAAAATTCAGTTTCATACCATATCTGTAAAATTCGAAGTGTTATGAAATAGTTCTCGGAAACACTGTGGTGATTCTAGTGATAGATAAAAGATATAATATGGAGCAATTCCTATTATGTTCCTGTCATTCTTCATACTCTTATTTTTAAAAATAACGTGTCTAATGTAAATATTTAACAATTTAATGTTAAATTTGTTAATAATTAGAAAAAAAAAATTTCATTTTAAATATCTAGACCGGAAGATAATATTCCGCCATCAAATAAAAATCTAGATAAATTATCCGGGATGTTCTGATTGTAGTCCGGTTTAATTCTTGTCTTTATTGTTGTAGGTATCCGTACTAACTTAACGAAAGATGAGTAATACGACGGCGGTGACATTTTTAGATGGTGGGATGATATCTACAACAAATCCGACATCGAATGTCAGTGAGAGTATTGACGGAGACGGGAAAAATGATTCCGACAACAAAGTCGATGTACAGCTCTCGGTCACTGGGTATTTTGAAACAACTCTACTGGGCGTCTTAGCTGTTGTCGGTTTAATAGGCAACATATTGATCATGAAAACATCTTTAAAAGTAGAAACGAAATTCGCTCGTCAAATTATGACTCTATTTTTCTCCCTTGCTGTGGGGGATGCTCTAGTTTGTTCAGTACGCATTCCGGTTTTGATTCTTCCGACATTAGGTATAGGTCATAGTCACATACTATGCATCTTGTGGCAGATGTCATCGGCAACTGTAGGAACAGTTATTTGGAAAAATTTCCTGGTTGGATTTCAAAGGATTTTTATCATGAACAATTTTCAGTGTTATCGAAAATACTTCACATTTTCTGTCACGTTGGTTCTTATCATTGCGACCTGGATATTGCAGTGGACGGTGCATATTGGTTTGACAAGAATTTTGTCGCTTCAGTTTACCTATCAAAATGAATTAGTATGCAGTAAGGTCTTTCTTACGTATGTTGAAAATGTATTTCTCCGATGTGTTACGTTTGGATTTCTTGGCATTACCCCTTTACTACTTACTACCGGTTGCCATATCTGGATAATGTTTTGCATTATTAGATTTGGTCTAACTCGATTAGAAAACAAAGATGATAGATCCAGTTTTTACAGAATTACAGTAACAGCGGGCATGCGCATTATTCTTTTATTGTGCTGCTGGGGTCCATACCTTTTGGTTAATGCAATTGATCCTCAAAGCATATTAATTGGATCCAATATGAGGAAATATCTAGATTATTTGTTATGTTTGCAGTCTGTTTTAAGTCCTTATATTAGTTTAGGCGATTCAGATTTTAAAGACTCACAATCTCGTAAAAGGTCCCAAATAGCTAGTTTGCGAACAATGAGATTGCACAGTAGTTTCCGTCAAAGTTGTAAACTGGCAGGTAGTTATATGACATCTGGAGATTTAAAGACAAATGGAGCGACAGAGTAGTTCCACTTTGTACACATCTGAAGTAATTTTGTTTTAAAGTTTGAAATATTGAAAATGTGCATAATTTGACTGGTGCTTACAGTTCTGGGTATTTAATCCAAACTGTCATCACATTTTTGGTTAGTAGATTGTTTTATTTCATTGTAGTGTGAATTATATATCAGATGCTTTGAGAGAGAGAGAGAGAGAAAGAAAGAGAGAGAGAGAGAGAGAGAGAGAGAGAGAGAGAGAGAGAGAGAGAGAGAGAGAGAGAGAGAGAGAGAGAGAGAGAACCGTGCCATCCGAGATACATTTTTGTATAAACAGACTCAATTTATTCAGACTCAAAAACATACTGAACTGATTCGAATTGCTTATACATAGACGTCTCAGATGCCAAAGTACAAATCTTCATGACGTCCAAGAAACAAATCAGGTAGCAGCTGGACAAATACGGACCTTTAGAAATCTGGCGGTGGAATCAGGTGCCATGGAGGGGTAAGCATCCCCTGTTGACCGGTAACATCCGTCGTGACTCCACAGTTAAATCCAAATGAAATAAGTGAGGAACGAATCCTCGTTACAATTAGTGTAGACGTCTCAACAATAATAATACATTGAACGTCGCATGCTGATAACTGATTAAACTTCGTATGCTGCAAAACATTTCTTTAGGATCTTCGTTGTTTATATATCCGATATAAGTTAGAATCAACGCCACAGCTTGATACATAAAATGTACATGGCTTAGGACATTCGCCCTTAATATCCAATCCATCCTTTTATGGAAAGTGCCTTGTCAGAATATCATAATATATTCGTGGCATGACGTAAGTTTCTAATATTTCTATCCTGATAGCTCCTGACTTCAATTACAGAAAAATTAAAAAAAAAAACAGAATGAGCCCCTGAAAAAAATGAAATATATATTGGCCTACATCGATAAAAATTCACAATTTTCGCAACAGTCTCCCATAGACTTGGTGTTAATCAAAACGGCGTTTATATCGGCTATAAATGAAGTTTCTCTTAAATGAAGTTTCTCATATGATGTCACAAAATAATGTGACTTCTTTCATAAAATGACATCTAACCAAGCTCTTGCAGTCAGAAAACTCTATACTTTACTGTTCTACCTTGAACTTCGCTGTTCCATTATAATAATATTGATCACTATAAGGGTTGGGGTATTCGAATTCAATATTTTGTTTTCAATTTGAAAACTATGATATGTAAATATATCGAATGAAAGCTTGCCGGAGTGCATGTATTGTCAATACCAATGCCATTTGGGTGAAAGATAATATCCATGCTAGCTTTTGGAAGTTTGTCCAAATTAGGTATATGAGCTCTTGTTTTAGTCAATTCTCGATGACCCGCGAACTTTTATTAGAAAGAAATTATGGCTGTATATTTGGCGATAAGTTGAATTGACGCATCATGGAGAAAGTAGAGTTACCATTCTTTGGTATCGGTAATATAAATTTAATGAACAGAAAACTGATAGCAGTTTATATTAAGATATTATCTTGCTCATTTATTACATGGTCTTATTACTGCTGACTGACTTTACACCGGTTATCTATAGCACCCATATGACCCCTTTATTGAAAAAGAACCCCTGTAGTGGTGCATCGAAAGAAGTGACACTTTCAAAAGGATGTTTGTTCTAAAAATAGAATGGCGGATGGCGATGGTAAATTTAGCGCTATATAACGTTGCTTAAAATGTTGCAATAATGGCGATGAATCGAGTGGCGATAATCAGAGAATATGAGGAAGACGGCGGGATATTCTCAGTTGTCCTTGATGAAAATTCTCATTTTTTTCGAGTAGATTTATAATAGGTCTCTCCAGAAAGTCTTCCAAATTGACACTTTGTAAAGATATGAATAGTTTTAAAATAGGTATAAGTATTACTTGTAATTTAAATTATGAAAAGTCGAAACTTTTCTCTCATATCACTTCTTAATTGACAAATTGTATTCATTTGGTATGTTTTACTTGTTTCCGCTGATTGATTTATATTGTTGTTGTTATTGTTGAAATATTGATTATGTTCTATCAACGAATTTCATAAAATTTGATACTAATGTTTCTATTTTTTGAAAATATAACACATATAGCAAGTTTGTGAGAATAGAAGCACAAGGAGTGAAAAGAATGGTGGCTGGCTTCTGCCACATCATTATGTCGCTTTGTCGCAGCGACATAATTATAATAATCGTTTTTTCGTTCCACTTATTATCGTCTTTTCGAAGCGACATATCGAAAAGCCGATACTATCCAACGTGAAATAACGAAAACATGGAAGTCGCTATTAAGCAGGGCGAAATAATTTGCCCCGGTAAATATTGTCGCTGCTAATTATCATCATTTCGCCTCGCTAATTATTGTCTTTTCGCAGCGACAACCCGCTAATCATCGTACTTTTGACTTAAAGATGGTCTACTCATACGTATTGTACAGTTTATAATTGTTTGCAGAAAGCTCATTATATCTAATGCATATTGTGGCTGATTGAAAAACTATCACAATTGTGTCAAGCAAAAATTTAATACGTACCCATGCATCAGCATGTCATATCACATGACATTCCTTATAAACTGTACAATACGCATGAGTGGACTATCTATACCGGAAGGCGAAAAGACAAGAATATTTGTCGGTGGAATTATGTTTGAACTCATTAAGTAATTACAAGAATCTAGTGTGTAAATGAAATCGAAACTTTTATCTTACACATGTCAATATATGTGCGAACACCTTCCACACCGAAGCCGTTGATAAATTTTGTATTAAATAAAATCGACAGAAAAGTTAATGCATATCTAACAAGATACAGATTTGAATCGAATGCAGCGTTTTGTTGTCTTTATTGTTCTGATGTATGTATATTTGCTATTTGTGTAGTATATTGTTTGAGGTCATATTCTCGGATTAAATAAATAGTAGACAATCGAATCATTCTTGTTTTTCTATCTATCTCAACCGAGACAATGATAAAGAGACTGCATACGGGCACGTGATGCATCACTTATTGACATGTCCATCTGTGACTATGGCTGTCGTACGACTAGGTTATGTGATCAAGTATGTTGTCGAAAGAATATAAAGTCAGTTAATTTGCTATTTCTTTTCTGAAATAAAAAGAAAGAAGTACCAAGGAATGTTCCATTAAAATTCGACAAGTTCGATATAATTAATTGTCTCAAGGTGGAAAACTATTGCGAATCCAAATACGGGATGGGACTAGGAAGAAGAAGTCATCGTCCCTTGTGTGCATGTGAAACCCGTCGCCGTTCCATGGAAACCTTCCGATATCGATGAAAATGTTTTCAGTTAGTTTTAGATCTGATTGGTAGAAGGAAGTACTGCATAGACCAAAAACGTGATGGTTACAACCGTTTAACAATGTATTCATTTGCGAGAGATTTAGTATCATTGTTCACTTTAACGTTATTCCAAAGATCAGAGATTGGAAACAAAACAAAATATATTTACCATACTCGTAGCTTCTGAACAAAAAATTAAATTGGACAAATACAGAAAATATATAACTTTGAAAAAGGCAGTACTACAATTCTTTTTTTTTTTATTTTGGAGAGATACACGGATAGCTATCTAGGTAAATTATATTTAGCCAAAGCCCCAATACCGTATGTCAATATACTCATTTAAAAATAATTACATATTACAAAGGTCAAACTTATTCAAGTCTCGAAAGTGGCTCAACTATATTACCTTATAAATATGGAAAACAAATAAGCACATTGTTTATTTAATGATTGTACATTGCTGTTGTTTATTTACAATATCGCTATATTAATGCATTCGAGGAAAATGCTAAATTGTTATATAGCGGATTACTACCGTTTCATTTTAAATATGGAAAACCTGCTTGCTAGTGGTAGAACGTTCGACTAGCATGTGGAATATCCTTGATAACCTCCGGTACCAGGTCATATCTAAGACTTTTAAACACCGGTAGTTAGTTTTCAATCACCAAACGCTCGACATACGATGTGGAAGTAATAGGTCTTTCGGTTCAGACTTAAAGTTGCGTGTCAGGGCGTTCGAATAACACTCACTACCTTGGCGTCAGACCAAAAAACAAGTCAAAATTTGCGACACTTCAACTAAGGCTGGCGACATCTCCATATAAATGAATTGAATATTTGCGGTATTTAAAACAGCAATTATTGAAAACACAAGTCAAATCCAGCCACAAAGCATTCAACAAAGAGATCTTAACTACACAAAAGTGCAAGCATTCTTTCAACACAGGGCTTATCCTTCTTCCAGTCTTAAGTACTACAATACAACTTT
The DNA here is from genome assembly GCA_030159075.1 of Atrina japonica. Lineage (NCBI taxonomy): Eukaryota > Metazoa > Mollusca > Bivalvia > Pterioida > Pinnidae > Atrina > Atrina japonica. The sequence goes on along the minus strand of BROG01000473.1, from coordinate 167,669 downwards.
TTTGATAAAGTAATACAAAGATCAATATATTACTCATATTTTATTGTATTTTACAAAACATTCATTGTCTAATGATACTTTCACCAAAAACTTTTCTAATCAATCATGGCTTGTATATTACCCGATGTTTCAAAATGTTTGATTTAGATTTCGTAGTGTATTTTTCACACGGTAAAGTAGGTAATGGCCTGCTATATTTACACGGAAAACACCTAAAGGATTTCACAGGATTTTTAGAATAAACAATAACAAGTCTTTTCGTTTATTTTTGGATCTGTTGCACCTATGGAATATGCAGTATATGTACCTATGTGTACACGGATATTTGTTGTTACTCTCAATAGCATATGTATATGTCTATATATATATATGTCTATATCTATATCTATATATATTTATATATCTATCTATCTATCTATCTATCTATCTATCTATCTCTATATCTATATCTATATCTATATAATGTATGTGGAGCCGGCCTGGCTCAGTCGGTAGCGCGCTTGACTCTTGATCGTGAGGTCGTGAGTTCGAGTCCAGCCGGCGGCAGGTTGGTTTCCTGTCTGTCGGATGAGACAGTAAAAACCGTGGTCCCGTGTCACAGTAGGTGTCGGCACGTTAAAAAACCCTCACTGCTCAATGGCCGTAAGTGCCGAGCATAGGCCAAAATTTGAAGCCCTTCACCGGCATTTGGTGACGTCTCCATATGAGTGAAATATTCTTGAGTGGGACGTTAAACAACAATAAACAAACAAACAAACAAACTGTATGTGTATTTAAATGAGTGCACTAATATTTTAGCGCTCTGAAGGGTTGTAGACTTATTAGCGTAATCTTGAATGACGACAAGATAAATTTTCAAGTTGGCCTATGATACACTTTCCCGATACACACTGTGCTTAAACAGTGATCATGTACAGTTAACATTATCCCGGATTTGTGTTTATTGTGAAGCGATCTAGGTGACCATTGTAACTGACCATTTATAGGTATTACATGGTATAAGTAAACAGTATTCAAAACTGATTGATTGATTATCAATAGGTTTTGTCGTGTATGCAGAATGACAGATGGAGAATTTTTAGCGCTGCGTTTGAATTAGCGCTTTGAGTGCGAAAGGCGGCGGTAATATTAGTAAGGCCAAAATAAGTACACGTAAAGTATATATACATACTCTGTTTTTGTTGGATGTCATATGTAGTTATGGTGTAATGTACGGATTATTGTTTGTATTTGATCGCTTGCAAGCGGAAGGTCCCGGGTTCGATTTTCGGTTCCAAGTGATAACTTCCTTCACCAAGCATTTCGACATACGGAGTTAAGGTCAGAAATCTTTCAAATGAGACTTAAAACCGCGGTGTCGTGTCATGGGGAGTTTCATGTCAATCCTTAGCACAGGTTTAAATTTGGCGAGATGTAAAACAAAACCAGACTTAAAGCAGTGTATTACAGTTTTTTATTCATATATTAAGATGCATGCCAACAAGATAGATAAATGCATTTAAACTATAATTTTCTATTTAGCTCAGATGACGCCATAGTTTATAACGAAATCGTTCTGCACTTTGCTGGATATTTTTTGCCAAACATTTTACAACAATGCCGCACGTCGCCATGATTGAAATATATTTCCTTAGCAACAATGTGGAACTGCTAAAATTACACGGATCAAAAGCCGTTCATCCATCATTGACATTATGTGTTTAAACAGTACAAAAAATGTCACCCATTAGAACCCAGTGATACAATCATGTAGATTTCTGCAGTACAATAATAAACATACATTCTTTACTCCTTTTTTATTTACTGCCAAAATATCATTGATGCTTTTCTAAATTTTATCCCTGAGTAAAATGCTTGGTGTGTGAATCTTAGCATCTAAGACGCCTAATGTACTCTTTCTGTTAATTCCTGTACAGCTTTTTATTTGTTTAAGTTTTTGTAGTGATATTCAACTTATTTGATCGGGCGCACGGCAGTTTGTGAGAAAGCCATGTAAGACGCCGAATATCAGGTATATGTAATAAGGTTCTTACGTGAGAAATTCGTAAGAACATTGTGTGTTAAACCATGATGTCTCTAACCTCTTGTCAGCGCAGATTCGAGCCCTGCTGGAATCTGGGCCCGAAGTCACCAAATTTACTCAACACTCAAGCTCAACTAACTTTTCACGATTTTAAGGTAAAAAATGCAAACTTTATTCTGTAACTGGACATGTTTGTATATTGTCAGCATACAATTGTAAATAATAATAAAAATTATTGCTCATTTGAAGAAAACTTCAGATATATTAAAAAAATATTTGAGTACGTACTCAAATCTTGAGTACCGTACTCAACGTATTTATTCGTTTTTTTTTACAGGAAAATCGTAAGTGTGACGCAAAAAATTAAAAATCATAATACATTTCCTAATCACTAAAATCCAAAAATTTTGTAAACAATTTTATAGTCAAAATAATGAAATAAAAGTTGAGCTTGAGTATTGAGTAAATTTGGTGACTTCGGACCCGGAGCTGATACTTTGAGAATGCTTTCCAGATTAATTGCACAAGGACGAAAGACTCTCTCCGGTTACAGTGTAATCATGTTCCCTTCTCCACTATTAAAACCGGCCGCCACCATATAACTGAAACAAAACGTTGAGTGTGGCTTAAAACACCAATGAAACAAACAAAATGAATATAAAATATGTCAAAACGTGCTTTAGCGACCACCTGTGTATAACTTATACTATAAGGACCTCCTGGTCACAAAGTCCGTTTTTGCTCTCCCCAATAGTACTATTTGTGTATAAATCAACATCTATATAGAGACCATCTCCCTATACAGACCGGTTTTCTTCTGTACTTAAGAAGGACGTTCTATACATGTTTCACTGTATTTTGATATATCTTTGTACAAGATTTTCATTGTGAAAATAGCATCCTTATATACGATTATAAATTTTAAATGTTTTTGTACATACTGCCTGTATCATCTATAAAAGTCCTGTAATTTGCCCAATATCTAAACTGTGAACACAAAATTGTTTTCCTCGATGTTATTCTAGGAAGTGAATATAAAATGGCATTCAATGTATATATTATTTTCTTATAGAAGTAAGTATTTATGTTCTGGTAATTATTTGTTGTTATTCAACAGAAGCATCTTTTAAATGATATATAAGCAACAAAACCGAGAAATAATTGAATTAATTGCCCACTATCTACCTGAGATTAAGTGCAAGCAACTGTTTTCTTGTCGAACTCATGTTTCCCAATTACACGCGCACATTTACTTTATCTGACATTTATTTATCATGACGAAAGTAAGAAAACACTATGGATAATTCTAGAAATAAAAGATGCGATTGAAACCATTTGTAGCCATGTGTATTATCCATGATGTCCTGCAGGGTACCAGCCTAGCTGTACTAGACTCTTATTATCACAGTTTACACCTTCTCACAATAATTTTACTTTTAAATGCATCAATAAAGACGTCTCGGTGGTGCAGTTCTAATTGTTTATATACATTTTTGATAACCTAGGTTAAAGCCATCATTAGAGTAGGTGGGCTTCCCAAAACGTTAGAATAGAAAGCACTTTCGGATGTGTACAGCCACTCTTCCATTGTTTCTCTTTAAGATAAATTGTTGAAATGTTGTTAATTATGCCTTGAAGGAGATGAACCTTAAAATACATCTACATCTTTGTTATAAATACTTATTAAATGCTGGGCATATGTTCTGAATTCTTAAGTCTACATCTTAGTGAATTACTAGTTTTCAAATCTCTCTCTCTCTCTCTCTCTCTCTCTCTCTCTCTCTCTCTCTCTCTCTCTCTCTCTCTCTCTCTCTCTCTCTCTCTCTCCAAGTTACGCATTGGGAAACACTTACTAGCAGCTTCTGTTATAAAAGTAATCAAAATTTAAAGAAACCGTACAACATATTTTAACATTGCTACTACTTTATCATTTTTGAAAATTACGTCCTGTCTAAGATATCCAGAACCATTGCTCATCCGATAAAACGGTTTATAAGTTCTTTCAGCGATAGCTTGTTTTATATCGCAAGTATCAGCTTTTGCAAAATGAAAATTAAAATTGCAGAATCTAATAAACTTCAATCAATGTTCACTCAGTGTTTTAGAATAATTTACTAGTGAACAAATAAAAACATATATCATCATATTTCATAATAACACGTCTTTTACACAAAAAAGATTTATATTATGTACATGATCAAGGTTTTTTTAACAAGTGACGCCCGACCTTTGTCGTAAAATGGTATCATATTCGAAACACCGGATTAAAAGCTGAACTTATCATCGATGAGATATGACTGCATGACCTCGTACGACTGTTTTTGGAAGTCAAATCTTCATGTCAACATTAGCATTAAGTATTGAAAACATAAGAAAAATGACTCATAAATATGGAATGTGTAAAGTGACACTTTATGATTTAATCAGTATTGAATGTGATAAACACTAGATATTTGTACAGTCGAACCCACTTTTATTGAACTCTGTTTTACAGTGGTTACTCTTAGACGGAGTTTGGATGTACGTTGAGAGCTATTTTTGGCCTCGTATGATACCACTTTCTCTTTGGAAAATACACATATTAAATTGGAGCTCAACTGATGAAGTTCAATTGACAGAAACGATATTGTCTTGAGCATTATAACTTTGGTATTATTTTCATATTATTACATTGAAATCCCGCATTAATTGAAATATCTTTATTGCTTTTATAACCCTTTGAAAGAAAAATTCATCATATTGTGAATCACTAATATTTCTCCAATACTTTATTTCGTTATCTCACTTTTTGAAATATTTGCGAATACATTTCAAAAACAACAAGAGACCATAAGTTCGCGATTTTCAATTGGTAATATTGTACATGTATTTAAACAGATGCATGGTATTTCCGGTGTATTTTCAAATATATTAACCTGGAAAATTTTGTTCTCGTTTAAATTTTGCAATTTCTGCCTTATGATGAGCCGGCGAATTTAAAATAAAACGATTTTCAATCTGAATAACTGTAGGACGGAGATGCATGCCATTTATGAGACTATGTTGATAATATGTTGTTTGTCGTAAAAGAGCGAACATCAGGAGGAGCAAAAATGTCCATGTATGCAGTATGTCCTACAAATCACCTTTATAATCAGGAAATTTACATTATATATATATATAAATCCAAACAAATTTCTGGTATTCAAGTAAAGCGTTAAATGTCACTAATTAATCCTTATAACTCATACCTTAACAATGTTTCATAAAGATAAAATTCATTATTATCTTGAATTCACAAAATAACTATAAAATCATTGAACGGTTTAAATTAAGTCTAATATACACGTTCTGAAATGTCATAACATTTTGTTCATCAGTTTCTATTCATCCTTAAAATGTTTATACTCGATGCACAAACTTCGTATGTGAAGTACAGAAATATGGAAAGACGTGTTTACCTCACACATGTATAAGGTAAATATATGTATTAATGTATTATTCTGTGTCATTCATTTTGTATATGTATAACTTGTATTTATTTATTTGGCATTTTATTTGGCATCTCTTTCCATCTCTTTCTCTCTCTTTCTCCCTCCCCCTCTCTCTTTCTTTTTCTGTCGGTCTCTCTGTCTGTCTGTCTGTCTGTCTGTCTGTCTGTCTCTCTATCTGTCTCTCGTTCTATCTCTAGTTTTCTGTATCTCTCTCTGTCTCCCTCTCATATTTTATGATATCATGAATGATACAAGAACCGCTAACCTACCTTCGGTCATGATTTTAAGACATATTTAGTTCCGATCGATTTTCTATAAGTAACGTGTATCTCTCGATATTTTAATATAAAAATGTGATTTTTACATCTAAGGCAAACTCGTTATCAAAAGAACGGAGGAACACATTTGGTATACATAATATTTAATAAAACACCATTCGACTAAATAATAATCCGAGGGTTCAATTTCAACGGAAATAAAAAAGAATTGCTATTGAAATATCTGTACAGACATTTTGTTTTCTCAAAACAATAACGGCATCAGGATTTAGACGGGGATTATGGGCTGTTCAGTCCAGGTGGGTAACATTACGAGATAGGCAATGCAGCAATCAAAAGTTTATCTCCTTAATCCCAAAGATGACAGAATATTGGACACAAAGATCAATGCAATAATACAACTTACTAAAAAACTAGTTTTATAGACCTCTTAGGTTTATCTTTCGATAGAGTCACTTACAGAAATCATCGGGAGGTTTACACATTGATCACATATATCCCGTACAACGTCCACGATGACAGGTCTCTAAACATTTGAAAAGTAACCGATTCATACGGCGTTTTTAATACCACCTGAAATGCAAGGATAAATATTACGTAGGATTATGACTCAGCGAAAGAGACATGATTTTAGTAGGTTCTACATAGTACCTGTGTGGCGTGCACTCAGTGCTTGGGGCATAATTTTAGTACATGGTACTGGTGTGATGTAAACAGAGCGCCAGAAACATGATTTGAGTACATAGTACTGGTACAGATGTGCGCAATGCGCCAAGGCAAGGCATACTTTGTGTACATAGTAATTGTCTGATGTGCACACAGAGCCAAAGACATAATTGAAGCGCATACTCGAGGTACTGGTATGAAATGCACTCAATGTATGATACATGATTTTAGTACATAGTATTGGCGTGATCTTAAGTCAAAGCCAGCAGCATGAATTGAGTACATAATTCTAGTATGATATGTACTCAGCGCCACAGACATGATTTTAGTATACAGTACTGGTGTGATGTGAACTCGGCGCCAGAGGCATAATTTGAGTAGATATTACTGGTGTATTGTTCATTAAGTGCAAGACACATTATTATAGTACATAGTACTGGTGTTATTTGCAAAATAACTCATGTGCATTTTAGGCTGATTTCATTGCTGAAAATTCGGTTTTATTCCATTAATGTTATTATACCTTTTTTTACTAGACTACATTTATCTCATTTTCCTATGTATCTTTACTTCACCTTAGTAGCGGCAACTGTGTCATAATTATCAAACAATTTAAGATGAGTGTCTGATCATACACATGTGTGTGTTTGTGAAAGTAACACTTTTCCGAAACTTTCTCAATGAAATGCTGCGCAATGGTAATCATTTTAGGTTACGTGGAACTAGGAAGCTTCTGTTAAAACGGACAACTCAATTGCTTGCCATAATTGCATATTACAGTAGCGCAATAAAATATAACTAATTAAGCAGTAACATTTTAAAGCAAGTTAAAAGTATTACGATATTCACAAAATCCTCTATTTTTATCAAAAGGTTATATTTTTGATTTGTATATCAAATTTAAAACTCAAATATTTCTATATTAAAGTGTGGTTTGGAAAAAAAGTTATTCCGATGCTATATTATGTGATGACGTTCACGTTTATTTTCATTTTCAAAGCATTGCGATATAACCTTTTACTGAAATTGTTTTAAACTTTGGTATTGGAGAACCTGCACGCTGACAAAACAAAGTTGAAGGATCATCCACTTATAAAGATGAAGTTTGGAAATACATATACTTTATTTGTTTGCCTTTTCGCAACTCTACATTTATATTTGGGCTCAAACGATGAAGTCTTGTTGACAGAAACAACCGTCTTGAGCATTTGTTTTTGACTCCTTTTGTG
>BROG01000473.1:145000-155000 GCA_030159075.1 Atrina japonica | reverse complement strand
CTAGATGTATAATGTAGGGACACATTCCAGGCCCGATCTTTAATAATTTTCTTTTATTAGAACTGTCTGTAAAATTGTCTTATCATTGTGAAGCGACTATGCATCGTGCTAACTACGGAAAAGGTCGTAACCTCCCAGTAACCACTTAGCCCCAAGATAACCCCTAACCAAATCACTGAGTGCAATCTCATTCTTAGTAAGTTTGCAATAGTTCCGTCGCCAAATTTTACAATAAGTTGACACCAAAATGGTGTGAACATGTCATCTGTACTATGTCCTAAACTAACGCACTTATATATGTTAAGTATAATTGCGTTCAATTTGTAAGAAAGATTCACAAATCTTGTTTAAAAGAGACCAGACCAGAAATTAATCTTCAGATATTTGAAATTTAAATCTATTGGAAATTTTAAATAAATTATAAAAATAAGAAATAAATATACACAATACGTGTTAGACAAGATACCAGTAAATATATTTCCTACTTCATTACAACATGATATTTTATGTCCATAGAGTTTATGTTTTATCAAGGAAACATTTCTATTCGATTGCGGACATAATAAAATAAAATAAAATAAGATAAAATGATAACTACTGTTTTGAGAGCAACGTTAATAGTGAATATGTCTAATAAAAAATGGACGTAACATTTAATTATAAAGTAGATAGTGAAAAAATTATGAGAATTTTCTCAAATAAAACGTAGGCTACGAACTGGCATATTGGTGTTCTGCTACGCCAAGCTGCATTGAATATATTTAAAATTAATCATCGCTTGATCTCAAAGTCAAATTTAATGCAAACATAAATAAATATACCAGTGGAGAAGTGATGTTTAATCCACCGCCCTTTGGAACCGTGTGGTCTTCCTCCATGCTAGATTGACACTAGAATAGATTTCAGATGATACACATTATTTGCTTATACTTTCAACAGAGAGAGATTTTGTAAATCATTTCTCCATTTGTATTGACGATAAACATCATTTAATATAAACTGCGGAAAACACACGCAGAGAACCGTTGTATAATGCGCATCATACGGTATAAACAAAGTGTTCTTCCGTTGAAAATCTAAGCTCCATTTAGCACTTATCGGCCCATTAGGGATTACAAATCCGGCCATCAAACTTTAATATATATTTCTTGATTTAAGGTACTGATCCATAATAATATTTCAAGCAGATAGGACCGTTCTAAATGATTTCCACTTTATTGATTTATTAAAATGATAAGTCTACAGGTGTTTTACCGAGTACCTTTATTTTAAACAGGAACTACTGTCAATTTTCAAATTGCTCTGGACGTATTTTATTGGCTGATGAGTTATAGAAATCTAATTGATTCAAACAACTGTGACGGTTGCAGTTAAGTTTTTATCTTTGATTGTATTCTGCTAGATCAGAGGTTGTGAATTTTCTGCCAATCAACACTCCGATAAGAATAAGGAGGGACTTATAAGTTACGAAGAGATATGGAACTGCTTCATTTAACTTCAAGTATTGTATAATGTGTGCATAAGACATTTTAGCTGCATTTTCATCGACGTCAAAATACTGGAAACAGGTTATTCACATATACATGTATAATATGATATTTCAGTAAAATGCAGAATTCTACAAAACATACTTTTATGATTGACAATATTCTAAAACCAAATGATGAGTATGTAGAAAAGCATCCACTATCCGATGATGCTGTGAATTTAAATTCGAAAGAAGTTCAGGACTCTGTTTATCAAGGAACAGAACAAAACAATTTGAATAAGGACTCCGAATTAATGTCTCAAGATTCCAGGTACGATTCTGATATTGATATAGAAGGATCCGATGCGGAATCAGTCAAGTCATATTTATCCGGAATTTCGGACACTTCTCGAGGCGCACTCAATCTCTCCATGAGGTGTTCGCCGAAGGAATATGACTGTGACAACTCTAAAACACAGTTATGCCAAGAGGACAAGCTATCAGAAATAGATACAGGTAATGTACTAATCATTTTATATTTCAAATAATTTTACAATGTATATATGGAATTAATTTTCAACATTGAGGAGTACAGCTTACATTGACAAAGTCGATTGTGGTTCCGTATATAAACTGATCTAAATTTCGGAACTTTTTATCAAATGTGCAAAAAACCAAAACAACTTAAAGCGTGTCTATTGTTTTTGCCGCATAACGATACTTCCCTTTGGAGGACATTGGATTTCATTGTTTTTTTATTAAATAGTTTTACATTTGTTTAGATGAATTATCATATTTCTAAATTATGATTAAAAACGAAAATGATATGAAAAGAGTAAAATATGGGTTGACCAAAGTTGCTTATCGCTATATACTGAATATTTCCTAAGATATGGAATAAATATAAATATCTTTAACAATACCAAAGCTATAGTTTTACAAGTGAGGTCAAAATAAATGTTGAAGGCGATAAAGAAATATAATAATTTTATATGAATACAAAATAAATAGATTGATCTGGCAACTGATAAAATCATGCTGACTGTATCAAAATAGAAAAAATCAAAATCATGTATTAATTGTCATTATAATTATTATTATTTTTATTATTATAATAATAATTATTATTATAATTATTATTATTATTATTATTATTATTATTATTATTATTATTATTATTAGTAGTAGTAGTAGTAGTAGTAGTAGTAGTAGTCGTTGTCGTCGTCATCATCATCATCATCATCATCATTATCATCAATAGGTCTATCAAAATATCAATGTTGTATATTTGAAAAACTTTGACACCTAAAACACTCGAGATTGAGATTTTTAGACTTTGAAAATTACAAAAATGATAATAAGTAAGAAAATAATCAATTGTATCCATCTATATCTATTAGTGCTAACATATGAAATAAGATATATTAGTATTTAAAAATATATTTCGACTTTTTCTGTTTTTACTACATGTACTTAATGTACAGTAATAAACAAGAGCTACAAGCAATATGAGCTTCATATACAACCTTATATTCCTATATAGTTTTGTGAAAATCAGCCTAGATCCTGTGAGGTATGCATATACAAAGATTGAGATTGAATTAATCAATTGCAAGTGAATAATTGCCAAGCTGAGTTTCTCAAGCAATTTTGACAAAATATAAAGAAATTATGCCTGTGAATATCTTTTTTGTTTTTGATTGCGTTTGAACCATTATGAATTATGCATTATGAACCCCGGAGACTAAATTATGTTTTTTAAAAAAAATGAATGACACTTTACAAAAGAGTCGTTTAAATGTTAATTCAAGAATTAAGCAGATATACCAATTTCTTAAATGTAACATTAAGTTGAAATGTTGACATGAAATATATATGAAAAATGCAAATGCAATGCATATATATATATATATATATATATATATATATATATATATATATATATATATATATATATATATATATATATTATTGTTGTTGTTGTTAGTGATACTTCGCTTATTTTAAAATCATAACTGAAATATATATCTCCTAAATTTATCATTTTGTAGAAAATGAACACAGCTTGAACAGAAGCAAAGATTGTAAAGGCAAAGGAAATCAAAAGATAAGAAAAAAAAGATCTCGAGCAGCTTTTTCGCACGCTCAGGTATTCGAGCTTGAACGTCGATTTAGACACCAACGCTATCTATCAGGACCAGAGCGTGCTGATCTTGCGCATGCGTTGAAACTTACAGAGACGCAGATTAAAATATGGTTCCAGAATCGACGTTATAAAACAAAACGACGACAACTCCATCAAGAGCAGTTGTGCGTTAATACTGCAAGGAAAGCAGAAGTGACGTTGCTGGTCAAGGACGGTAAACGTATCTACAATCCTGGGGAGATACAGCGACCAATTTTGTTTCCATCGGTACCTCTCGGGAGTGGTTTACTTGACTATAGATATTATTGTTATTATGTTCGTTAAATTAAACTTCCCGTGGCAATACTTTTCTTGAGAATTTTAAGTTTAAAACATTCTGTTGGTATATACTTCCTGCTCCAGGCATATACTAGGTATATCAAACTTGGTAAATCCATAACATGGTGAATGGAAGGGAAGGAGGGATGGAAGTGTAAAATACATTTTCAAAAATGGAGAACACATAAAGCAGTTGTATTAAAGGATACATTTTCGCCATAGACGATGTACATCTTACTAGTATCGTAGTTACAGGCAGTGGAAACCCAACCAGTATTTCTTTATTTTGTCAATGACTTACAATGGTGCATGCCTCTGCTCCAGTTTCAAGAAAAAAGAGAAAAGACTCGTGAAATAGGCTGTATAATATAACCAAAATGTGTAACATTATGTTGAATTAAAAGACATAACTATATAGGCAAAACATCTCGATGCACTCCTGTTTTAAATACACGAATGCAATAATAACAGGTACATACATTCTCAACCTAGGCTGGGATTCGAACTCTCGACCTGCTTCTTATGTACGAAGCCTTAACCTCATAGTCATCTGTGCATTAACATCAAAATAAATTTTTCGACGGCAGTTTCTAGGGTTCCTTACATGGGAACTCGGTCTATATATACACTTTGTTCATAGGTGTCGTCTTAAACAACATCCAAAAGCAGTAAAAATAAACAAATGGATAAAAACAATTTATTGTTTATTTATTGGTTATGTTTTGTATTTAATTTCAATTTACATGAAACACTATGCACTTAGTCAACCCACTGTATAAAATCGTGTCATTTTTGTCGTCAGATCTTGTGTACAGAAATGATCAAAGAATAGGATTTCATTGCTGACTTGATTAATAAATCTTCCACAGACTCAAGACATTTGACGATAACAAAAACACTTATTAAATTTGTCAAATGATATGAAATTACTCAAAATAATTTTGCTTTCCTTTTGACAAGATTCGCCATTTTCACTAATTGACATTTCTGTAATCCGGAAATTAATCAAGTGTATCACGACATAGTTTTTTTATTTAACATCTCCACTTAACATATTGCTCTTGTTGCAACTGTCATTTGAATTGAATGGGATCAATATTCATTCAGATACATGTGCTTTATGAGATAAACTTTTGTTTACGACAGACAGTACACCTTTACAACAGACAGGTACAAATTGTGTTCGCATGCAACATTGTTAAGACTAATTTGATTAATTTGGATACAATGACGAAATAAGTGATTTGGAAACAGATTTTATAACCGAAGTCGCATTTGACGTTCATACTGAATATTGAATTATTTTTTTGGATATAAAGTTTGTCTGGTCGTAAAATAAATCCGGAAATTCCAGTATGAAAAATTTAAATGATAACCTGATTGTGAACTTTCATCACACTGAACTTTCTGCATTTAGGTTTCGTAATATTTCGCGTAATATAATCAAAATTGAATTTGTCTATACAGGCTAATTTACATCCTGTGTTAATGAATAAAAGTCAGACGAAGGAAATTAATGCACGAATTGTCCTACTGTACTAAACAAAAGTTTCTTCTAATATTTCAATAGAATGTCGCTTTCATGACCCCAGTTATATAAAGTTTCCGTTCATTATTTTGTCACGATTTCTCACAATCAAAGAAAGCCTTTCTGAAAACAAAACAATGTTCTTAATGCAATAGGAGATTTTGAAGATCTAGAAGATGTTAACACCCGTACCCGATAAAAAAAGGGTAAAATATTATCTCCAGTTATTTGTAGGTATTTATACGTCACTGAAATGCTCTTTATGTTGCGCAAATGAAACTCTATATGGAATTATGTCGTCAAATTAAAATTGAATCGGATGTTGTTCATGGAGGCATAAACTGTGTCCGAATGCACAATTTCGTTTTGTAAGCAATATTTAATAACAGTACCAAATAGTTTTACAAAGGAGACCAAAAGTAGCTTTACTACTCGTGAATGGACAAAGGCACAACAGGAAAGACCTTATACCTTATGCATAAATTGAAACAAGTAGAAATGACGCTAATATTGATTTTCAAAAATACACATTTAGTAACACAATCGAATGTTGCCGGTATAATAAATAAGAAAATTAAGACTTCCTAGTGTCTATCTGTAATTCTGTCTTAGTCATAGAATTAAAACATGGACATTACACATTACGATTGCCTAGGTTGTTGAGTTACCTGTTTGATAGCAGTTGTTGAGTCATCTGAACCGATTGTGTCGAGGATTTCTTCCTCACCTATTTATTTGAATTTGACTGTGGACTCACGGCGAGTGTGACCGGTCAACTGAGGATGCGTACTCCTCCATGACACCTGATCTGATCCCATCTCTATACTTCCAGAGGTGCGTGTTTGTCTAATATCACCAGATTTGTTCATGTATTTTGGACATCCTGAGATTTTATATATTGAAAAAGCGTGCATAGCAGATTACTACCGTATAGACACATTTTCTACTCTTTGCATTACTGAAACAAAAAGTAAAGCGATAGAAAGACAATAAAGATAATGACGAAAATAGATTATCTATTATCAAGAATTATTGAAATGAATGAAATATAGTTAAATAAATATTTCAGAATTCATTAGTTAGGGTTACAAATATATAAACATTTAAAACGGAATCACATCAAACGTACATTTCATTATTGCTTATGTTCGCACAAACACTGATTAATTTTATTTGAGTTAAACTATTGAAACGTTCCTGCCTATCGTGCTTTTCATCGAAATTGACCCGTTCATTGAATTAGAAAGGTTTCCATGGAACATTTGCAACGGGTGTGGCGTGCCTGCAGAAGACGCTGATTCCTAACGTACAACTGGTTCTATTCCTTTGGGATTCGCAATTGTTCTTCATGTTGAGATGTTGAGATCATTTGTACATCACATCGTCGTGTTCTAATGGACTTGAATTTAGATTATCAATTGGTACTTCTTCATTTTTACTCTAAGTAATGCTCAAGTGTTGTAAAAAATTTAATATATAAAAATTAAAGAGATGAGATGACGATGACAATGATAGTGTCAGTTTTGTTGAAATGTAGAATTGATTTTAGAGTTTCGAAATATACAAGTACAGATGATCTCTTGAGAGATGATGAAGCATATTTAAAATATGCACTTTCAAGATCTTCTTAACAACAGCAATTAGACTTTTCAACACATTTAGTGGTAGTTACATCCAAACATGAAATAGTAAGTATTTTCATGTTCACACTCGGTCATTAATATAATCAAATGCCTATTACAGAGGACGGACGTGCTTGGAATATATAAGGTTTCCATCATCGGTGGGTTATGTATTGCAAATGTAAGCAAGCACTTAGAGAATTAAATATATATAATTCATAAATGCGATGATAAAAACATCTGGGAAATTCTCCTACTAAATGGCAATTTTCGTTATTTTGTTAGAAACATTCAGACAAGTACATGTCTTGCTATTTATATCACTCTTCAGTGTGTAAATGTCGACTGTATTTATTGGTTTGTATACAACATGTACAACGTTAGAATTTCCACAAAGACTGGCAGTGAAACAATAAATTAAAGTACACGGGAAATGATATCCTACAGGTCGTAAGAGAGAGAGAGAGAGAGAGAGAGAGAGAGAGAGAGAGAGAGAGAGAGAGAGAGAGAGAGAGAGAGAGAGAGAGAGAGAGAGAGAGAGAGAGAGAGAGAGAGAGAGAGAGAGAGAGAGAGAGAGAGCATGACATTTTAATTTGGGGGAGATCGTTATAAATGCAGCCATCTAAATACCGACCGAGCGGGAAGTGTCAGTGTGTTTATTTATGTATTTGGATAATATCGTACACGTGTACTTAATATTGTTGTAACTGACATTAGTATACAAAAAGACCAAGTGGAATAAAATCAGTCTGGTCAGAAGGGTTTGCTCGACTCTCTTTTTTCACATCCTTAAACATTACTGGTGATATTTTACCATGCACTATAATAGGAATGAGTTATTCTTTAGATCCATGTGCTTGGTTTTATACCCTTGTGTTCACTGGATATGGATAAATATCTGGCAATAAAAATGAAATGATACACATTTTCTGTAGCGGGTCTAAGGTCAAAGTAATTTTGCTTTGTATGTCTTATCCGTCTGTTACTAACATAATCTTACGAATAACGTTCGAACCCAACAATACAAAGTCCGTGTATATATGTTTTGCAAAGTTACAGCAAATAAAGTGATTTACAATTTGTATATACGGGATAAAGTAAGAAATACTTAACGACTAAACGCTTGTCATAGTCCATTCAGTGTCAACATGGATGCCGTTTTGGTGACAGATAAATAGAATGTTGGATTCGAACGTTAGGGGGCCATGATTATTTATGTCAACCAAACGGCATCCATATTTACAACAAATGCATTCTGACAAACGCTCATTCGTTTTATTTAAATATCATAGTTTTCAAATTAAATAAATAATGGAAATGTATATCCCGCCTTATACGTATTCGGTCTCGTTATAATGGAACAGCGAAGTTCAAGGTAGAACAGTAATGTATAGAGTTTTTGAATTAAATATATCTTGATGTGACGTTATCTTATGAATGAGGTTACATCATCTATGTGACGTCACATGAAGAATTTCATTTATAGCTGATATGAATGCTAGTTTAACACTGAGTGTATGGAAGACTGCTGCGGGAAATGTAAATATAACGCAATAACTGATGTTGAATAAATGACAAAGTGTCGCTAAAACAATGATCTATTAACAAAGACACTAATGCGGCATTTCCCATTCGTATGTTTGTATTATTGTTGTTTTACATCACATCAAGAAGTTTTTCTACTTATATGGATATTGCACCAGGTTTAGATGAAGTGCAGCGAATTTTTATCTGTGCATTGAATGCTCTTGGACGAGCCACTCCTGTATAACGCAGAATCTTGGTTCATTTCGTATGTCGCGCGTTTGGCAAAGAAGCAGTGACTACTACTTTGCTGCTAAAATCTTTGTTATGACCCGGCACCGAAAATCGAATCCGGAATCTGCGGCTTGTGAGTCTAATGCTCTACCACTCGACCAGTGCCAGTGGTTCTATTCGTATGAAGACATTTTAATGTCATACCATTATTTATACTCTACCGGAGTACTTGCGCGACGACAATGAGAACAAATTGCAATCAGTTAAGCTATAAATCCGATACCACTGAGTACTTATTTTGCTACAGTTATGATTTGTTTACTTCTAGATGATAGTGACCACTTTCTTATTTACAAATTAATTTGAAGAATTCAAACGGAGGCTATACATGACTTTGTGTACTATCCGGACATGCGAAATATGTTGTGCATAAACTTGATAGCATCTCTTCATATATTGAACCAGCATTGCACACATCATATTTAAGTGTGGGTCGTTTCCAAACAAATCTGCTATTTTCCAAGTACCAACTTGCTTGAAGGTGTTACATTTTAAAACTCATAAATTATGACAGCACTCCAGATAAAAGTATCTAAGTAGAAGCTTATCAAATATGAAAACACTTCATTTCCAACGTCGTCAATTTCACATGCTGTTTTTCCCACTAGTAATTGTCCATTTATATCAATTGGAAAACATTTCGTCAAATTAAGTGCTGCTCAATAAAGGTGCAACTATTTGATGATATGTGATTATAGAAATCAAGCTGCAACAATGTAAACGAAGTTGTCCACGAGATTTTATTTCATGTTTAAACATGATAAATGGCTATGTCGAAGTGGGCAACTAAAATCAAAGATGGTAATTACTACAGCTGTGTAGTCCGGTAATTTCAGTAAAAATCCACTGATATAAATTATATGAATTAAATACACAATATTGTCTTACTAGAAAGGCATTATGTTTTGTATATATGACGTGATTGGTAATTATTTACAGTCAGCTAACGAAGTGGATGGGAGATAGATTTAAACCACGTAATAACTGGATTTCGTTATTCAGATTCAAATAGCATAATTTAAGAGATGCACGAGGAAGAGATATATCATATATATATATATATATATATATATATATATATATATATACATGTATATATA
>BROG01000473.1:92500-142500 GCA_030159075.1 Atrina japonica | reverse complement strand
GATTTTATAACTGGAACAATATCAATATCCATCTTATTTTCAGTTGGTAATGTCCAGATTTTATATAATTATGTTGTTGATAATTTGGAATATTCTTTAATTATGATAAAAGTCCACACGTGTATTATGTGTTCTGATCGGACGCACGTACTAACATACATTGGTTCCTGAACTTTCTCTTATTTTTCTTTATTGTATTTATAGCCCAGTCTTATGACCTATACTGTGCTCGACTAAGACGTTTAATCACAATCAGTAATACATAAACAGTTTGTCATTGTAGTCCATTTTGTGTAACGTCCTTAGCTCAGTTAACAGAATTCAGCCTCGATTCCGAATTTCTTTCCAGCCCAATAAATATTATTTTTGATAGGGTGTCATTTATAGGATCTAACTTATATTTTTGTACTTAGGTGATGATCTGAACATGCCAATATCGATTTAAAATGTTACTATCGATTTTAAACAACAGCAATATCGATTTAAAACAATATTATCGGTTAAGAACCACAATATGGATAAAAAACAATATCGATTTGAAATCTCAATATCGATTTAAGACAACAATATGAATGATCAAAAGTCAGTTTATTAGACAATTTACTGCTTGATTTTATCCCCTTATATCTAAATTGTGAATGCAGTTTTCCAAACAATTCAAAGTCTGATATTTTCAGAAACCGGAAAAA
Organism: Atrina japonica; assembly: GCA_030159075.1. Classification (NCBI taxonomy): domain Eukaryota; kingdom Metazoa; phylum Mollusca; class Bivalvia; order Pterioida; family Pinnidae; genus Atrina; species Atrina japonica. Next base: position 141,811 of record BROG01000473.1, on the reverse strand, counting down.
TTTTATGATAAAAAACAGAATATTTGCTAATTTCTTTATGAATAACATTTTCATTTCATCGCGTGAGGCAGAACGAAAAGAAGAACATTTAATACAAGTGCTTAGTATTCTTTTTATAACATTTTTCATAAAAAATATCATAAAGCAAGATAAAGTAGTCCCAAAATTGGAAATGTATTATGATTTGTCTTGTGAAAATAACACAGTTTAAGTTAATGTTTACAATTAAAAATAACACATTTATTCAGTTAATAAATCCTTATATTTCACTAACTATGGAACATTCCGCATATATTCGTGCCTAACGAAAGATAAGCGAAACGTAAATGCAATAAATTGAAATATTGAGAAATGACCAAGCCCTGAGGGAAAACATGTAAAAAGACAACGCCTATGTATTTACCGTTTCACTTGAGGATATTAAATTTCGTATACAACAAATAAGAAATGGGACAGTTACTGGTATATGTGATGTACTATCAATTAATCGGATAATAGTAGTCAATGACAAAGTGCATATATATATATATATATATATATATATATATATATATATATATATATATATATATATATATATGTGTGTGTGTGTGTGTGTTTGTGTGTGTGTGCGTGTTTCCTTGTGTGTGTGTGTGTGTGTGTGTGTGTGTGTGTGTGTGTGTATCAAAAATGTTCAGATGCATTGACAAGACAATTAAAAAATGTCATATATTTCCTAACAGATTTTAGATTAATTGATATTTGAAAACAATTAACAAAGTTTTAGAGAGGAACTCATAACAAATGCAATGTATTTGTATGTAACTTTCTGTGTCTTCTTATACAGTCGGTATCTATAGGGAATAAAACTCATCTTTATCCGAGTAACTGATCGGAATATGATATTTGTTTTTAATTTCCATAATAGTGTTAGGAATTTATGTTCTATCTGCCTTCGTTTATAAGTATGTTGAAATCGACACAAGCTAAAGAACGATAACTCTAACGATCTTGTAATAACCAGTTAAAATAACCTGTAGCTTTTCTTCCAAGTAATGTGCAAAGTACCAAAATCAATACTCTTAATTTTCCTTCTCCTCTTATTCTTGTAAAAGGTCTCCGTGGTCGAGTAATAAGAGCTTCACGCTTTAAGTCATGAAGTCTTTCTTCATCTGTAGTCAGCTCCGGTTCGTGTCCCGATAAAATCTAAACTTATTTTTTGTGAGAACGTTTGCCAGTTTTCTCGCAGAAGGCCGGTGGTCTCTTTTCGGATACGTTGTACCCAGTTTCTCTCCTTCGCCATTAAAAATGGCCGTCATCATATAACTGATATATTGTTGAATTTTTCATCGAACACTATCCAAGCAAACAAAATTTCAGTATATTCTATGGTTCGTAGTTATTTAACGTGCACAAATATTGTTTCATTTGACTACGTCATCACCAGGTATTAATGAAATACAAGAACATTTGATCCCTACTATACACTAATGCTAATACAGTGAGTATCCTTTGACGCGGGCTGCAACATGTTTACCTTTCATTTATCATTCGAAAAATATTCATTCTTATGCCAAGCACTTGACAAACTCTACCAATTTTGAAAAGTTCTTGGTAGCTCAGACATAGAAAAATCTACCACTAATCACCAGAGTGTTGTTTATAACGTTTCGTATACGAATTTATTCAAACAAAGTTTTCACATTTTGATTTCAAGGGTATCACTTCATAACTCCTACTTTTCAAATTATACATTAACATATTAAGTCTATAGTTATTTATGAAAAATGCACAAAACACATTTTTTACCAAGTGGAAAAGTAATATGACACTTATTAGTAAATTACCAAATATGCCTTGTTGGTTTTGTGATGAAAACTAGGATTATATTAATGCTTTTGTGTCGTATCCAAATGTATTACTAGTTTGGTCCAACCTGAGACTACATATCTATGCAAAAACTAATCTCAGAATCGGTATTATAATAAATTTTTAGAAGATTTTTCTAGGAGAAATGTACCGATTATCATGGCATCTGACCCCTCCTCTTGATTTCAAGAGTCCGTGTTTGTCCATTTTTTACCAGATTTGTACCTATATCCTGGACCTCCTTGTAATTTATACCTTGATATCTGAGACTTTTTATATTGTTTTATTGTTGTGCTATGAAAAACAAGAAAACTTTACAAACATTTGGGATGAATGGGAAGTAATTTTCTATGCACAGAGGAAAGGGACACCATAAATCATACTTATATAACTTAGTATGCATGAACTATTTGTAATGCATCTCTTTGTTGTCATCTTGTATTTGCCTAAATGAAAGAATGGGTATGATAAAAGTAAGAAAAAGGAGCAAGAGGTTGTTATTATTAATTTTTTATTATTTTTTCTTTCTTTTTACTTTCCCCCTTTTTTATTTTGTTGTTGTTGTTGTTGTTTTTCTTGCTTTGTTTTCTTTCTCTCCTTTTTGTAAAGAAACATAGATCAAGTTTTCATTCCCTATTTGTTAGTATTATACACACAGATTATTTATACATTATATATGTCTGATAGTAGGAAAAATACAATAATAGTAAAAAAGTTGTCACATGATTAATCGGAAATGATATTTTAGAAATACATTACTAGTTGTTGGTATGCTGCATCCAAATAATCGCTTGATGCGTAAGCTGTACTTTGACTGATGCACACCCAATCAGTATCCAGGGGAAGTTGCATACATTATAATTCCCTCATACATCAACATGGATTCCGATTCACACACCAAGTACGTAATTTTAAATAGATATTTACAATAATATGTAAGATATTAAAATACTAATTTCACTCTTTACGATTCATTTATTTAATCTGTTTATTTGTTTATGTTTCATGACAGAAGTGACAATTTAAAGAACGTCGTATCTTTTTAAAATTCTATTTGGTGAATACAAAAAATAAAAAGTTGTCTAGTTATAATTTTTTAATTAAAAAAAAATCAAAAATCAAAACATGGCAGTATGTTCAGCGCATGGCATAAATCTTAAGCAATAATCAAAAGCTGATGTACTTCATCCGCAACTGATGACATATCCAATATTAAGACAAACACTTAGTAGTCTTGTCTTTTTCATGTGGCATGATTTTGATGAGATTACGCCCTCTAGTATACATATATAATCTTTTCTTTTATTGGGACTTAGAACAACGTCTGTACCACTGTTTCTTCGTTTGCATAGATCCGAAAAACGTAATAACTGCATATGCATATGTGAGTCTCCGGTTCTTAAGGCATTAGTAAAAAATACGGTTAAGATCGGCATAAACTATAATCAACTAATGGAAATAAATTTTGAACGTGTATTTACTATTGTCTAATGATAAAGGTGACTAACTACATATTTATTAGACTTGGTACACGCAATGATAACGTATTATCATGTCGCCTTATGTATCACGTCGGCATATGTTGACTGTAGTTTTAAAATGTCGTCTTTCGTTTGGATTTGTTTTGCGGTTTGCAGAATAATTGTGTTTTAACACCTGTATAGGATAATGAAGGCATATTATGGTCGTTCTTTTACAAAAGAATTCCAAGTTTAACGGTGTGTTTATGTTATTACTGTTTGCTAAGCCAATACACATTTTATTAAAATTTCAAATTGAAAAGCAAACTCTTTTTAAATCTAAATTGCATGTTACATATAACCTTCTTTGGCGGACAATAAGTACAAATATCTAGAATTGAATGTTTTCTTTACTATGTAAATCCTTTTGTGATCGCGTAACAATAATTATATCCAATTCTTTCTTCAAGGACATGTTTAAACCAGACCGTTGTCGTGGCCGGCCCTTTATGTGTAGTGCTTTAGAAAATTGTTAATTCCAGTATATAATTTGATAACGTCATCGTTAAGGGAAAATTAGGAAGTAGATCTATGTAATAGTAATAATAAAAACGACATACCGGGATAATAATAATAATAATAATAATAATAATAATAATGATAATAATAATAATAATAATAATAATAATAATAATAATAATAATAATAATAATAAAATGATAATAATAATAATAATAATAATAATAATAATAATAATAATAATAATAATAATAATAATGATAATGCGTTATTCTTGAGTTGAAAATGCACCCAGGTAGTGACCATTTCTCCGCAGAGTGTTCGACTTAGGATTGAAAATCAGTTCTTTCGGATGGAACTGCAAGTCAAAGTCCTTTATCAGGCGTAGAATATATACTAAATGAACCTTTGCTGCATTGATATTAGTCCCTAGCAAAAGTCCATATTTGTAGCACATCATCTATAACGTGTGGTGTCTTTATATAAATAAACGTTTTTGACGTGATGTAAACTAAGAATAAAGAAAATGACCATATATTCAGCAGCATTTTATATAGAATCGGATTTAAAACTTGAATTATCATATAGATAATAGTTACATAGCTATATACAGTAGTATTAAAACAAAAACAGATACCACTTCAAGATATACACTATTCTGTACTTTTATTTCAAGCTTAGTATATATCACATTTATCTGGATAAATTCTACTGAACACGGAAGCCAAGGGGTATCGTAATTTAGAAGTTGTCTAATCTGCATGTGGTGCCGTGAACTGAAAATGTGAATACCATACAAGTTGTTAAAATTGATATACTATAGATGCATATTTTATATTTTTATCTATTCCCAAGCAAATACAAAATCGATGAGCTACTGTTAAGGCATGTGGAACGGCTACCATTATCAATTGTTATGCAGTAGGCTAACGCGTTTACGTTGGTATTTGCATATCCCATTATGCCCATTGGTCTTAACGTATTCCAGCTTTGAATTTTCATATAAACCCTATTAGAATGTGGTGGGTCTTTGTGGAGGATTACACATAAAATGTATGCTACATTATTCATCTTTTGCTCCTTTTGCGATCACTTTACAGTGTACGTTTAAAGAAAACAAATATGGTATAACGTGGAACCATTCGCTGGTAACGTAACAAATGAAACGTAAATAGAGACGTAGTGTGTGTTAGATTTTCAGTCATTTCTCATTCTTTGGCGTGTCCAGTCAAATGGAAAAACACACATGAATTAAAGATACCAGATAATGCATTAAGGGAGCTGTCATGCACAGTTAAACCCATTTACCACTTAACACCCCATGAGGATTGGATCTAGTTGGTAAAATTACAAAACAAAGGTGTAAATTGAATCTGGATTGCCACCGAAATACGGGACAGAGGGTTTGGCGATCTGTAAGCAACTTTAATATTTAAACTACTACTCTATATGTTGTGACAATGTTAAAGAGATTGATACTTACTCTTTATGGTTGATCGGCACAGCTCACGTGAGATCAGATTGGCCGTCTGCTGTCATTGCGTTTGTATTACGAAGTTCTTCCTTGATGTAACGGCACTGTTGAAAGCAGGATTACAATAATGTAGTTATTTCATAGGAAATTGTTTTAAAAGGACTATCGAAGAACCTTAGACATGTAGTACACATTTCTTTGGTCATTGTTTGCTGTGGTTCACATTTTAGGGAAATACTTGTCACAGTTCATTTTTCTATATCTAAAAATGTATGTATATTGTGGAACAATGTCGAGTAGAACCATGATTTAGGATGCATTCACCGACAAATGGTCTTCGAGGCCGATGACATTTATAAGATTTCATCTTTAGTTCGATGTAGAATACGAAACCCAACACTCACTTTCCGGAATAAGGATGCCAAGTTTCAACGTTTCTGAGGTAACCACTTTCTAGTGTTATCATGTCTATTTCTGATAAGATTCAAGTCTGCATATTCAATTTGAATTCCTTAGTACGATCATTACTCAAATATACAAAACTTATTTTATTCATGCGAACAATAATTTTCTGATAATGGGTGGTAAACCTTTAAAAGCTTTATCTAGCGTATTCTTTCAGAATTCTAAATTAATCCTGTCTGTACCTTATATGGCGACTTTTGAAAGGTTTGAGAAACTGCTATCTACCTGAAGACAAATTAGAAAACTTTCACTGACATAATAATGAATAGGTAATACCAGTACGTCAATTTAAGAACAATTTCACTGTGTAACAATCTAGGTAATAATATACACGATATGCGTAACACGCAATGACGAAATTCTTTGAATTTGTTGAATTGGTAAAACCATTGCAGGAATAATTATGCTCGGAAATTAGATACAAAAACTGAACTTAGTCTATCGGTACTGAACAGAAAGGAAATAATGTTTGTAGAATTATACCCGTCTGACTAACACGATTGAGGACTTCTGTGAAATTTTCAGCCAACAACAGTAGCGTTCAAATATGTATATTGATATGGTAAGTATACGACATTTATTCATTGCACCACAATTTAGATAGGTACTGAGGTGAAAAATGTATTATGTATTTTTCAGTCAATCAAAAATAGTTTGTATTTTTGTTTGATGAAGTTAGTAAAGCCTTGTGCTTAAGTCGGACTTTAATTTATGTCATGTATTGTGTCTGAGGAAAATATAGACCTTATAATATTACTTATCTCAAGTTCTACGATGAAAGATCGGGTCATGCAGGGCAAAAAGAGAAGATGTAGACATGCATTTCAGTTGTCCAGTACTGTCAGTCTTAAGCTGTATTATGGAATTGGCACTGCGTTAAGTAGAAGCATATATGTCAACACAGAAAGTGACAGGAAAATCTAAATCCGTGACAATTATGTAAAACATTATGTAACAGACACGACCATGTGATGATGTTTAAGAGGGAGACAATAAGTGGCCATAACAAAAAATAAGTATGTTTATAAATGCTAATTGTGAAGTTTTGTGAATTCGTATACAATCACTTTGTTTCCAACTGTACAATGTTACATAAAACTGAACATCCTTTTGTAAGACACATTTGTAGTTTAAATGGTATTTTCTACCCATAACCGAGGCGGCAATTTGAATACTGGTCCAGAGAGGATGCTTGCTTCTCTGTGGCACCTACACCCATCTCTGACCTTCCGTTGGTCCGGGTTTTCGAATCTTCACCAGATTTGTTTACAGTCTGTTGGAGATTTTAGTGATTTATACTTTGGTATCTGTGGTTTTGGTGTTTCTCATACCAAATTCAATATTTTTCTGTGATGGTAGCTATGAATAATTTCGATGTATGTGGTTGTTAAAAAAAGCTAACATGGAACAGCAAATCGGGACATCTCTGTGCCTACCGTAGGTAAAGATCAAACACTATCCATGGTAAAATGCTTAGGATGCGAAGCGGGTGGGTATGACAGCAATATCGATCGCGTGCGGGTTACATAAAGATTCATCAAATTAGTCACATGTTAGTAACCAATCAATTGCAGAATGTAATATGATTATGAAGCATTTGAATACAGTAGCTTCCAGTAAGATATTTTTAACAACCCTTGAATGACATGGTTTATCCTGCCTATTAGCCTACTTCCAATCAATAAAGTGGTCAAATAATTTATTTTACATTTCCTTCCTGTATATGGAAGATTAAATGCACGTGACTTTAACTGATAATGCAAACCGAGTGAACAACGTCATTTGGATACAGTGAGCAACGTCATTTGCATACATTACTATGGCTTGTCTACTGGAGAGTGAAATGACCAGACATCATACTAACGAAGAACATTTAAGTGCATTCATTTCTAAAAGATTTTTAGAAACGATTCTTCATCCGGGCATAAAAATCACATTTTGAAATCTCAACTAGTTTGCTAAACTTTTGTTGGGATAGGAGGCGGCAAATGAATTTGACGTCATCAGTAAAACGTTTGCTTATGGAATTGATAATTACACGTTTTATGAAACATGCTATCATGGCATTTATAAATATGACACTGGACCTTAAAGGAAACTTTTGAGATTATCTCGCCAAAATTTGCATCCGTCGGGAAATTGTATAAGCGTTTCAATACATTCTCATCAGGAGATTAGAAATTTGACTCGTTTGTGATACATAGACAACTCGTTGTCATTTCTCGACACAGTGTTTGGAATAACTCGACAAGTAGTTTACTTGGTAAATGCTAGCTCGATTGAATGAAGCTGTCTTATTCCTTCAATAGATCTTACCTATAAAATTGAAATGGTTTGTGTATCTCTCATGTCGTATAGGTACCAATATCAAATCCGTGATTTGATCTTGTATGACTCCACTTTCACTTTAGAAAATATACATCTATTTTAAAATGGAGCTCAACTGATGTAGTCTAAATGACAAAAACGATCGTCTGGAGCATTTTTTGGCATTGCTTCTAAATTATAACTTTTGTATCATGTTAATAATATTTATATTTTATGTCCGATAAAGGAAGGGACAAATTTAAATTTCATACTTTGGTGACTTATTAGGCATTTGTTAGATCATCAGGTCCGGATCTTTCTGACAAAATGGTTCATGCATAATTATTATTGAAACCTGTAAACCCACATTTCAATTTATGTAGATGACTTTTAAATAAAGTTGTGTTAAGTTGTGTCGCAGAATGCTTCAGTTTAATAACTTAACACGTAGTCATCTGAAAAGATTAATCCAAACGATCAACGACAATAGGGGTAAGACAATATATAACAGATAAAGCCCAGGAAAAAGAATCAACGTTAGACATAGTTTAGAATTGGACTATGCAGGTCAAATGTCTCCCTAGTTTAAACCTATCCATTTACTTGTTTTAAATTATTCTTTGGAGACAGTTTATTAGTAAATTGTACTTGTACTGTAACAAATATCTAAATTCGATTTAAAATATTAATTCCAGTTTTACCAATCATAACTGATGTAAAACCTGTAAAAACTATATAAGTAGTTTTGATAATAATAAATTCATACTAATTTTAGGTTTTTCAGAAGTCAGGTTTTTATAAATTCTGTGAAAAATTCATTCTCATAATTGTTTCTTTATATGATATAAACAAAAAGAGCGTGAATAAATGGATCTAAAGTTTAAAAGTTAAAAATCTTAACTAAAAACAAATATTTTATAGCAATTTGCTCTTGACACCATGAATTGACATTTATCAATGAATTGTGAGTCACGCGTATACTTGTGAACTGTGTATTGTTTAGTTGTTCCTTATGTGTTTATATAAAACTTGATATCAAAACCAAACTTTAGCGGTTTGCTTCATGTGAAATGATTGATTTTGTTACATGAATAAGATCGTTGTTATCGTTAATGTTTAAAAGATTAGCGGTGATGCGGGATATATATATATATGTATATGTATATATATATATATATATATATATATATATATATATATATATATATATATATATATATATATATATATATATATATATACCTTGCTTTAATTTCTGTATGCGATTTTGCTACCTGACTCATCAGATAGAATGAGTTATATTAGCTAAGCTTGGTGCGGCGAATGAAATCGGCACGGTGGCATTTTGAGCTTTCTTATGACAATATATCTACATGTCTATATTTATGCTTTTTATATATCTAAAGCACAGCTTACAGAAAATAGCATGTTTTAAACAGGAAATATTGATATGGTTATAAAGATAGAAGACATAGAAGTTGAAATGGCAGGAAATGATATTCAATACATTTTAATACTCCAACATGATACTAAATATTTTGGAGATTCTTAATAGCAATAAATTCAATTTTAAGAAATCCTTATTATTTTAAATAGAAAATATGAAATTCTTAAAATTTGTTCTGTCGATAGACTTAAAACAGTAAAATGGACTCGCGCATTTACCGGGGATCAGACATCAATTTAACGCATTTAACATCGTAAATACCACTGTATTTATGAACGTTGTGGGCTTTAAAGTGGACAATCTAAATTTTATACGTCCATTTAGATATTAGGCTTCAGGGATTTGGCTTTCACTAAATTATCTGAGAGCTGAAAGAAGGCCATTGTAATGATTATAAATGTACGAAGAATTTAAAATAACAAGAGAGCACACAAAACATCACAAAAGGTCTGACAGCACTTTATTTCTTTGTATGTTTTTCTTATTAATAGATTCGATGACGTAATAGATAAATATACGAACTGAAATTTGATTATAATCCAAAAATTACAAATACCTGTATCACCGTTAGGTTCAAACGAGTCCGACACAAACTTTGTTTTGATAACATTTAGTTGACTGGAGAAAAGTTGTTCGTAATATTATATAGAGTGAAAACTAATACTTTTATTTGACGTTCTATCTGATATGGTCGATTACGATATGAATTGCCTTTATAGTTAATATCTGACACTATAATTACCGTATTTTTTTATCGCGGAATGTGATATCATTTTCGAACTTTGTTTTAGAATTCCAACCTAAATGTTAGGCTCTAACATTGTGTTTGCCGTATGTACTGGCCTGTTGAAATACATTTCTGTCATGACACGTGTTATGAAAAATTGTAAATACATTTTGTAAAGTGGAAATGAAATATCTTCAAGGCTGGGAATTTAGAGGTCCTTTGTTGTATATATTTATATAATCACATGTCATGCTATATGTGTATTAGTTTTCATTTCACTGTTGAAGAAAAAGTCATTGTATTATATATAAAACAACATGGTCGACAAAATATATGTCAATTAAAAATCAAACAATTAAAAATGAATTAGATGTGAGTAAACTCATTACTTCTCATATAGGATGAAAAGAGTGAAATAGATTTTCCATGGAACAGGGTATAGCATACAAACAAGGGAAGCTGACTCCTTCCGGATACCTACCCCCATTCCGTTTAGGATTCATATTTGTTCTTCATGTTGAGACCGTTATTTTTTACTTTTAACATATGCTTGATTTCAGATTCACTTTTTATGTGTGTATTGTATTTTATGTGTCAAAACGGATTAAAATATATGACCATGAATTAATACTGAAGTTCAACGAATTGCATACGGTTTTATCTTCCAAATATCAAAACTGCGGCTCATATATTCCCATTCAATCTAAGTTACCATTAAGTTAAAAATAAAATAATAATTTAAATCATTATATAATAAATTTCCAACGTCATTCATAACTACATTTATACAATAAAAGTTCCAAACCAAGCACATTGTCTCATACCACGCTGTATGTTTAGACAATATCCTATATGCTAGTTAATGCCATTGTTGTAATGAAGCCGACCGTAAAATGTATATGTAACATCAACATTATCTAACACTTCTAATTCCGAAAACAAAATATATATGCATTCATGAAATCAATATATATGTTAATGTAAGACGGACGTCCAAATACTGCTAAGGATATTATAATTATAGCTCAAAATGTTAATCTCATTCTCTCTCTCTCTCTCTCTCTCTCTCTCTCTCTCTCTCTCTCTCTCTCTCTCTCTCTCTCTATCTCTCTCTCTCTCTCTCTCTCTCTCTCTCTCTCTCTCTCTCTCTCTGTTCACGTCTGTCGTAAAAATGAATTTTCTTATTAGATGATACAAATACAGTTGATCGTTATCTAAGTAACCACACTATGATATAGGGTTTAGAGTTTTAGTGTGCTTATAACTCATTAATTGTGTATAAAGAGATGGGATCTGACATGTGTATCTACAGGTTTATAATAAGAAGCTTATTGATGACTCCTGTTGTGAGACGAGATCTTGTCCTTGCATGCTACGAAGGAACAAATAAACAAAATGCATTTAACGGAAATTCTTTTGTAAACAAAATCAACTGATAAAATTGTAAAGAATAATGTGTTCACAGATACTGTCTGCAATACGTTACATTATCATTGACTAAACGATCGAGTAAAATAACTACTTAATGATATGTCTGTTTAAAACAAAAAGGAGATGATTATGTTTCTTTATCTATAATTACAAATATATCTGTTTATACAGAAATGATTCAAAATACAGTATCAGTATGAGTTGTATAATTCTAGGTCTAAAAGTAGTTGTTTATAGTTAAATCTAAAAGACACGTGGGTATATTTTATATAGTTGTTGCAAAAATAAGGCCCTAATCTTAATTAGTTTGTGCGATTCTTAATTAGGTATTGCAAAAACTTCTATATGTAATTTCTCTGCTAATGCTATGTGCTAAATCACTTATCTTTTAATTACACCAAATGCTGCCACAAAACCAGATCATCATCTAAAGATGACAGATGCAAATGAGTTTATAGAAAAATTCAAATTTCATACACCTATAAAATACTTACGTAATCTCGTTCTTGTATCCTAATATAATAGATATGATAGTTAATAACATTGTTGCAATGAAGCCGATCATAATATCTTTATGCACCTTCAACATTATATAATACTTCGAATTCCGAAATCAATATATATATATATATATATATAATATATATATATATATATATATATATATATATATATATATATATATATATATATATATATATATGCATTCATGAACTCGACAGGTCAGACGGACACCCAAATACTGCTTGAGTTCAAAATTTTAAATCGCTCTCTCTCTCTCTCTCTCTCTCTCTCTCTCTCTCTCTCTCTCTCTCTCTCTCTCTCTCTCTCTCTCTCTCTCTCTCTCTCTCTCTCTCTCTCTCTCTCTCTCTCTCTCTCTCTCTCTCTGTCTCTCTCTCTCTCTGGTTTTGAAATTTGTGTCCACTTTGCAAATATATACGACAGTGTAGACTATTGGTAACTTTGACTGTAGATGATAATTTCGGAAACGTATGATTTATTTAACAGTTACTTAGTCTTCATTAATAATCCTTTTGTCAGGGAAAGTGTTAATATTATAAATGGAGTACATGTGCTTTTCACCATTGCATAATCAACTAACACTCGGTAGATAACCCGCCATTGACTTTTCATAAGTGCGGATAAAATATATTTCAGACATTAAGACAGATTTGTATCTTTACTAACTTAGCAAAGTCCGGATTGTCGGTTTTTCACTTTGTAAGCTTGGATTATTGTATTTAAACTTATACCATCGATTTTCTTCACGGCTACGATTTTCTCACTAACATTTGTCTTGCTAGAAGCAGTGCGACGATGCATGTGACAACAACGTTTTAGTTTGGGAATACAATACCCCGATGTGGTCTATTGTCAGATAATGTTATGGACTGCTCCATGCACCTTCTTTTGTGATACTGTATTTCAGAATTTCATTATTACAACGAGTGTATTATATGTACCGTCTTTGCTTTGGATGAAAAAAGACAAAACTCATACTTGTTGAGTAGTTGAAAGAAGACTTACAGAAGTGACTGTAAATTACTTTAATTGTATGTAAAATTCTTACAAAGTAATTATGGGATTGGAGGAAACTGAATCACAGAGCAGTAGTTCTACTAATTCAGATAGACATGAGGTGGGTATAACAATTATAGTCGGTAATAAGCAGAGTCAACAGGTCCATGTGTATTTAGAGTAGGTAGGTCTGTGTTTGTCCAATTTGTATATTGTATCCTGAACATTATTACGATCAAATATTTTGGTATCTGTAATGTATTTATTTAATATCCCTTAAAATCAACAAGTTTATTTGTTTGTTTTGTTGATGTTGCTGATCGCGCCTAGTCTACAATTTATCACACATAAGACGTCACTAGTAATATGTAGAGTGTCACAAAACTCTGACTCGTGCTATGGACTATTGCAGTGTCCATTACAGTGTCATGCCTACCGTTGCATGGGTATTTGGTTTTGCGTCTCAATTGTATTCGTTTAACCATAATATCTACGGTTGATACTTGTATGAAATAGAAATATATGGAATGACATGCTATAAATACTGAAAATTACCCGTAAGGTTCACTCTGATAATATGAATATATATATATACAGTCATATACAAATAGCGTGCATACAACGTATTATGATATGATAGTGAATATACAGGCTCTTCAATTTAAAATGTGAACATGCCATTGAGTGAAATGAGTTTGAGAACATCTTTAAATGCCGTAGGTGATATGCCTTTTCTGTTTCTTTCATTTGTTATTAATCATTTTATTAATTTATCTTTTGTAATGCCTTATAAGTAAAAATGAAAAAGTACTAATGGCTATTCCAAACTCCGATCCCATTAGAATACGAAAAATTTGATATAATAACGGTCTCAACATGAAAAACAATTGTAGATCCCGAACGGAATAGGACCAGGTGTCCGGAAAGAGTCAGTACCCCTGTTAGCATGCTACACCCGTCGCAAATGTTCCACGGGAACATGTGAAGTTCTGTGAAAAGGACATCAGTTAGTTTTAGGTCTGACTGGCAAAGGGAGTCACTGAATTTGATCATGCTCTGGATACTATCTAACATTCTTGAGAAGGGGACTTACTATTTCTAACAAAATCCACGTATCGACCATTAACGCTTTTTAGTGACAATTTCAAGCGTTCAACAACGTATCACTGAGTGAAAAGCCTGTCACCGATTCGTTTGGTCTCAGAATAAAACATTCATACACGGAGCATGCCCTAACACATCGTATAAGTGGTCAAATGAACACTCCAAAATATATAAGAAATAATACAATCGCAGAACGATTTGTTTGTTGTTTTTTGTTGTTTAACGTCCCACTCAAGAATCTTTCACTTATATGGAGACGTCACGAAATGCTGGTGAAATGATTCAAATTTTGACCCAAGCGCGGCACTTACGGCCATTAAACAGTGAAGGTTCTTTAACGTGCCGACACCTACTGTGACACGGGACTTCAGTTTTTACATTATCACCCGAAAGACATGAAATCAACCTGCCGCAGGCTGGACTCGAACTCACTACCTCACGATCAAGAGTTGGGCGCCCTACCGACTGAGCCAGATCGGCTCACAAAGCTTCAAAATATGTACATATGTATACAGAACGAATACAGAACAAATTACGGTTTTGTTTTTATTGTTGATTTTTTTTCTATATATTCACATATAGTATTTTACCTACTACCTACATATCATTGAGTATACATTAAATTATAAACTGTTAAATATGAAATAATGAAATGATACACCTTCACTAACTAATACGACACCGGAATATCAAAATGTAACAGGGCAAAAAGTACTAGAATGTAAGCTTAAATATATCTAATCCTAGATTACTTTGTTACAATTTCATCTTCACTAGCTATAAAGATTTTACATCACTTTCGTCTTTATTCAAGAATTCTCTCTCTCTCTCTCTCTCTCTCTCTCTCTCTCTCTCTCTCTCTCTCTTTCTCTCTCTCTCTCTCTCTCTCTCTCTCTCTCTCTCTCTCTCTCTCTCTCTCTCTCTCTCTCTCTCTTCTCTCTCTCTCTCTCTCTCTGATGTTTCACATATGTCATATCTATTCTAATTAAAGTCGAACTTCGTCCCACACTGTATAATTCACTATCTATACTATATCCGATCAGACGCTGCCGTATTAAGTGAAATGGATAATAAACATACCATTTACATATCACATTCTTTACTTAACTAACGCGATCATTTGCGTGAGAAAATATTGTTCAAAATATTGACAAACAAGAGCATAATGTTGTGTGGAGCCATTTTGCATAATCAACAGTACACATCTTCAGAAAACTACATCTAACATTTTAGGTCTTCCCTATCCCTTTAAAGCAGGTCATATTGCTCGAGTTGCGTATTTCATATATTTCTTAACATTAATTCAGATGGTAATAATTTTCCCACACTTCTACAATGGAGAGAATTTCGACCTTGAGAAGTTAGGACGTATATAGATGTTAAATAGCAAGGAAAGAAAATAGCTTTTTCAATAATGTCACCGTCTTTAATACTTTCATAGACAAAATGTCAACCGTAACCGTGTCTGATATATTGTGTTTGAAATCCTCTCACGCAATAATTTTCTGAATAGGAATGAGAAAACTCACTTGCTATCAAGATATTACAACACTCTCGTCTTTATTCAAGAATTATTCTCTCTCTCTCTCTCTCTCTCTCTCTCTCTCTCTCTCTCTCTCTCTCTCTCTCTCTCAAATACTGTAATTGAAGTGATAACGCTACTGTTACCCTCTTTCGCCTTTAGATAATACTACGTTTTACTATGATATATTAAGGTTTTTTAATTCAATATTCATATCATTTCTGTTCGATGGTCATTTCTGCATCTTTACTTTCTTAACTGTCGTTTGTCATGACTTCAGTCACAGATGCACTGATTGCATGACTGGTCGACAGAAGATGTTCACTCTTCTATGGCATGTGATCCCACTTCTGGATTACACAGATGTCCGTTATCATCCAAGTTTCATCCTGTCAGTATTTTGCATCACATATTTTGCTTCTGTATGTACACTGTTAACAACGCTTTAAACTGATAATGCTATTATTTATACAACCACACCAACTACGAATATGCCACAGCAGGTTATAATAAATTTTTGTTTAATTTTGTTTATTTATTTCAGACGGAAAGCTCGAGCTCAGGCTCTGGGAGAATGGAAAGGATTCGGCCGGAAAAGACTCCAAGACAGAGAGTACAGAAAATATGGCGTAATGTAAGATGGGCCGAGTCTTTTCCTGACGAGTCATTAAGCATGGAGTCAACTGATCTAACACCAAATTTTGGCCTTCGTAAAATTGCTCTGCTTTTTGAAACTAAAAAATATGACGAATGCGCAACGCTCATCAGAAGGATGAATTCTGTGACTATAGGCAATATACTGACAGAAGTGCCGATAGAGGTTTTGTTGGACTCTATGCCGTCTAGTCTGTCAATACTAGAGGCATTGTACGTTAAAGTATACGAAACCTCTGCAGATGGTTTTCCAAAAGAACAATTGTGTATGAATCTATTGCTGAAACGCATGGTTTCTTGTTTCGCAAAAATGTCACAACCAAGTAACAGAGCTGAGAAAAATTGTAACATTTATTATCCCTCATGCCGAAACATTCTCCGAATTGTACTTTGGGTTGATCCAAACGTAAAACACCAAATGAAACAGCGTAAGAAAGCCCTTGACAGTTGCCTGAAACATCTTGGTCAGCACGGACTCGTAGATAACTCCACTGGGAGTTTAATGAACTTGCACGATGCTTTAAAGGTAGAATTTGATAAAACTGTTGTACAGTACAGAAGTGCTATACAGAAACTGGATGAACTCAGTTTATCGGCGAAACATCCACATACAAGTTCCGTCACTTCCGGTAAAGCTCCAAGTGAGGTTAGTCATCACAGGTTGATGCAAATGACAAGAACAGACGTTCAAAGCAGAATTATTAAAAATAAGACACTATATAATATCGTTGAACCAGCGTTAACTAATCAGTGCCTGAAAAAACTTATTCACATTTTGGAAAAACGTATAGAATACGATAAAATTGCTTTGTTTCATGACACAGAGCTAAGAAAATTCTCGGATGAAATATCGGAGGAGGCCTATATGTCTGTGATATTACGCCAGTTTTCCCAAGGATATGCGATTGTGCTCCAATTACTGAAGGAAATAGCTGAACAAGATGACGGAACGTCAGAGGACGACGATAGCGGAATGGTTTCAAGTGATGACGAAATAGTTTCCCCTTTAACCACCGTAGATAGGATGAGACAATATAATAGCTTAACTGGAATATTTCCATTAACAAGAGGAGGTGGTAAGTCCAATATATTTGATACAGTTGTATGTATATATATATATATATATATATATATATATATATATATATATATAGATAGAGAGAGAGAGAGAGAGAGAGAGAGAGAGAGAGAGAGAGAGAGAGAGAGAGATGGGAAAATATTATTAATTTATGCTTCCTTTATGTATACTGTGTTTAAGGATTTACAATGGAACTTGTATATAACGACCTCCTTAGGGACACACGAAAACCGGTCTTTATAGGGCTGGTCTTATATAGAGGTTGATTTGTACACAATTGTTACAATAAGGGACAGCAAAAAACTGTGACCAGGGGGTCTTTACACACAGGTGGTCGCCATACCAGATTTTACTGAATAAGGACATTTCTATCACAACTTGAATGCCGGTTTTCAAACGATACAAACCTGGAGAAAAAAAAACAAGAAAATCCATGTTTTATGAAGGTTCTTCTATTCAAGTCAATGTAAACTAAATAAACAATACAATAACAATCTTACTGACAGTTATAACAAAAATATAATCTATATAAAAAATCAATAACATCAATTGAGACATAACCATGCCGATGTAAATATTGCAATAATATTGATGCAAGACGTGTGCAGTGTTTCAATAATACAAACAGATCTGTTGTTATAAATACAACAATTGCCAAAACTTATTTTTGAAAATAAAATCTTTTATCAACAAATATGACATGCGACGGACATGCCCTTAATTTGAACTCGAAATAACAATCCTATTATTATCGATACAGGAAGTTTGTTAAAGTTCCTCTGAAAGAGTTATATTTGCTTTTTGCTAGATATCAATAATTGTCATTGTGTAATTGTGTAGATTGATAATTTATCAAAGTTTTCAAAGGCATATTTTATGACATTTAGCCTATTTTTCGTACGGAAATTGCTTAGTTCAGAAAACTTAACAAGCTTAGCCGCCAAAAGAGCAGTTTTTCGTATACATATACTTGTAAATTCATTTAAGTCAACACTATGGTTTCATAAAAAGATAAAAAACAAGTCGAATTACCAAGTGGTACGTTAGTGTGCAGTTGTTAATTTATACCTGATTTCTTTTTACATAAATCTATCAGTCATTATAAATCATTTACAGACAAAATGTTTCAAAAACAAGATTACGTGTCTATCGAGTAAAGTTAAGGAGACGGAATGAGAGAGGGTGATGATAAGAGAGAATTTTAATGTTATTCATCAGAAATGTTACATTAGTATGAAATAATTAGCTTGTGCCAAAATATATGGTACTGGATTATGTATACCTTCGGAGACTCATACTGTCCAACAGCGGTGGCAATATCTGAAATTCGAAGAATTTTTTCAGCAGCACAAACCACATTAAAGTTGTAGATCTTTCAAAAATTATCAGATGGTGAGGTCAAAATTAGTTGCGTGAACTTTGGTCAGGCATTTATAAGGTGGACAAAATTATTTTGATTGAAATATATAGATAAATATTATAAACATAATACCAAAGTTATAATACTGAAGACGATCGTTTCTGTCAAATAGATTTCATCAGTTGAACTACAATTTAAAATTGTTTTCTAAAGTGAAAGAAGTATCATACACTAACTTTTGAACAATCTAGAATTTAACTGACGAAATGCGATATGAGAATTTTATATGTAATGATTCCGTAACGACTTTAAAACGCCGTAGATCTGTATTACGCCAAACGTCTTTTTGGGATGCAATTTTACAACAATGTAATGAGTGTTTTCGGTAATGAAGAAAAGTGTTGAACGATAATCAAGAACAATCAATAGAATTTCATATAATTCTGGAACGGCGAATGAGTAACAACTATACTAATTATAGCAGCTGGTCACGTTTTTGCAAAACGACAACTTTTTTTATATATATATATACAGTCAAACTTGTATATAACGATCTCTTAAGGGGCACAAGAAAACCAGTCTTTATCTGGAGGTGGTCTTTATATACTTTATGTAGAGGCTGATTTGTACATAAATGGTACTATTGTGGACAGCAAAATACGGTCTTGGTGACCAGGTGGTCTTTATACACAGGTGGTCAGGAGAGCATGTTTTACTGTATATATATATATATCACTGATTCGACAAGAGATAAATGCTTATCTTTTTTGCGATCTACAGATAATTTCAATACTTTATTCTCATTAAGCCATCTCATTTTACGAACACAGGATGGTTTCTCTTATATTTCATCACACAAGTGCATATACAAAGGGCTTAAGTGATTTATCTGAATTCCAATACCACCACAAAAGTTGAATAAGAGTCCAAATCTTTGTTCATTATATATGTAATTGAAATTTAATATGATGATGGTGTATTGTGCTCATGTCCGTGTGGTAAGAAAGTTAAAACATTTATAAACGCATAAAACAATAAAGGTAACGAGGGAAAAATTTGCATTATATGGGATCTTGGCAAAATTACAAAATGCATTAGTAAGAACACTTAAAATTAGTTGAACTTAGAGAACCATTTTCATGAACATGGGAAGACTAAGTTATAGTTAAACATAAGATGTAAACTTGACGACAATATTCTATGGACTGCTAGGAAGACAATTTTATTTTCAATAAGTGTGCTTTTACAAGTTTTGATGACTTTGTCTGTGCATTGTTGCAAAACTCAAGATACTTAATCGTGTTTGCTTGGTCGATATAACTTTTATTGCACGCGAAGTGTAAACAATATATGCTGATTTGAAATGCTAGTTTAGAATTCCAGGGTGCGAAATAGCACTTGTATCAAAAGAAAGAATACGTCACAATAACTAATTTTCTAAACGTGATTGTTTTGCTTCAAACAAACAAAGGTATGTCATAAATAATAAACTCGCTTACCAGCAACTACTTGTCTTGAATGTAACTGTAAAAGACTTTTTATTGTAGTCACATGATGTAGAATTAAATTGATACGTCAAATTTTAATACATATCTTAATATATACCTTATAATATTTGTCAAATTTTATCTAAGGCAAATAATTTATCTTTTACGTTTCTAGTCTTTGTTCTAACACGTCAACACATAAATGTAGCCATTATATAATTAAAATATTATGAATGCTCTAATTATTGTGTTTATCAAATGTAATATCTAAGTATTATAACAAGTATCAATATACATCAGAAATATTTCAATGGCTAAGTCATGTAACGGGTCTGAAAGGTGTCTACTATATTAAGTCTATATATTGACGACAGGATACTGAGATATACACCATTTGAAGCAGGTGACCCTTATCACATAAGTTATTAGCCAAATTTAATACAATGTAATTGGTGGATCTCATAATTGAATTGAAATCGCTCAGTAATACGTTATATTTCAAGGTAGATAAATTATCCGATATTATTTTAAGTTCTGTTGGAAATATCTTAAAATTTATTGTTTCAAAAAATTATTTTCCAACACATATAAACATCAAATTTATGACATCCATTCTTATATTATTTTTGATTCTTATTGTCCCTGTATTATGGTTGAAGCGTAATCAGTCAAAACTCATAGGGCCATGGATTTATTTTGGTAAGACTATTCATATATGTATATGAAATACATATATAAGGGATGCTTACTCCAACACATAAAAACATCAAATTTATGACATCCCATGGCACCTGATCCCACCTCTTGGTGGTTTCAAGAGGTCCGTGTTTGTCCATTTTTACCGGATTTGTATCTATGTCCTGGACATACATTTTGTATCTGAAATTTTTATACAACATATAACGATAATTTGTTCCGATCTATCCCACTGGTGTATGATATATAAAAACTGATGTCAAATATATAAAAATAACAAACTGCATTCACTCGAGGCTTAGTATGTCTTATTTGAAAGTATGGAAATAATCGACAAAACAGATTGGATCTGAAAGGGAACAATGCATTTCTGTCTTATATCCTCTACAAATAACGGTAAGCTCTGTGGATCTTACGGGAAATTAAATCTTTTATCATACTTAAGAGGCCTGTAATAACAAGTTTACATAGAAAACATCACATATCCTCTATTATTAAATCAATGTTGATTTTACCTTGGAAGTAATGTATTATACCATACAATTTATCAGACACAAATTCTGCAATGTGCATTACAAACACCTTTCAGTGTAGCACAGTTTTACAAATTATTTGCTTTGTTTTTTACATATTTATTAATTTAGATAAGGAATATTCTTTATTTTGTGATGCTTGCTGATTAATTTAAGTATTCCCCTTGGCCATATTTAAACTTAAAATATTTTAGAGTATTTGCCACAACAGCAATTAAATCAGTTTCTTTATCATTCAGATATAAAAATATATAGTATATACTGTATATATGGATACTGTCGACCTCTTGGGGGAAAATCATAATCTTTCTCTTTAAGTGCCATAGTCACGTAAAAGACACGCATATCCTTGTTTAAGTTAGGTAACCTGAGATTTTTGTATAAATTTTAAACTCCTCCTCTTGTCATGGGACGTAAATGACTAAGACTGAACCATTGCAATATATATATATATATATATATATATATATATATATATATATATATATATATATATATATATATATATATATATATATATATATATATATATATATATATACATACATATATATATCTATACATATATATATATATATATATATATATATATATATATATATATATATATATATATATATATATATATATATATATATATATATATATATATATATATATATATATATATATATTGCACTGTGGTCGAACATGGAAGGACCGTCTATTTGACTCTTGACAATATCTTCATTTTTTGTATAAAAAGGCTATATTAATTGAATGATTTTTGAAGAGTTTGTTAGAACAGAATGTTTTTCGATCTTGTATCTAATCAATAATATGGAGACTTTGAATAGATTTTGTGACTTATTTCATTTGATTTTGTTCATGTTATTCAATTTGTTTGTTTTGACCTCACGAATGTATATACGGAAGAAAAACACCATAAACCCCGTGTGAATGTATATGGTATAGTTGTAACGCTTAAATAAATGAACGATGAGTGTCTTGTCCTTTGATTCTGAACTCAGGTACTTTTTGACAAACGTGATGTCAATTCATCTTTATCAAGGTAGGCTTGTAGATAGAAATAGAAACATACATACTAAGATATGCTTTCAAATGCCATGGCTTGAATTTTAACTGAAAGAAAAAAATGACACCATTGGCAATGACAGATCCACACTTCTGGTTCAATAACTGATTTTGAATACCGCTTTTGATTCTGTAATTCTTGTTTATTCGGTGAAATGCATGCATACAAACACACAAACCACAGGTAACTATATAAAGTAGAACCTCACTTAACGACCACCTCGTATTTAAGATCTTACAACCTCTTCATTTTCCTAATAAATGTCTATTTATTACACTTAGAGACCACTATCTCATCAGACCACTTAGTGAGATGGATTAATAGCGAAATTTAACTGCACAAACACACATACACAGCGCATACACGTGCACAAAAATGCACGCACATACAAACACATACAGACATAAACATACACATACATATATATACCTACTAAAACAAAATATATACATGTACTATGATTACTAAAGTTATAACCCTAACTAATAACCCTGGTACAACACCTCGTACTTCTTCCGGATTATACGAACCGAATTTATTAAAACGTAGGTCTAATAACAGCTTTAGTCTTATGTCAGTCCAATTATCACACACAATAGATTCTCCAGGGTGACTTTCATGTTAGGACAGACATGAAAACATTCGATTAATTTGTAAACGTCCGGGTTTATTGGACCGTAATTGGTTTTTCTTTTTATGTTGATTTGATCAATTAGTTTTCAATAAAGATAAATAAATCGATTTCGAAATCTAGGATTATATGTATTGAAGTCGCAATTTAACTTTTATTAATTTACAAAAGAGAAAACCATGAAATTCATTGTCATGGACCGTAGAGTGGCTTTATTTTGTTCAAATGATTGAATTTATATTGTATTGTTCAAACATAAAAGTGACCTGGAAAAGTAGTTCGAACATAATTAAATTATGCAAAACGTCCAATTCTTTTGTTGTGATACGCTTGTGTCTGTGAGATATTGTTAGTTGTTGAATATACACTTATAAAGTCATAGATTAGAATCGGTTTTACATCAGAAAGGCGAATTGTTAAGAATTCGGATCTAAACATTATTTGAACTGTACTATCGTTGGTTGATTCATGGAATTTTGAATGATTGCAAAACGTATCTACGTGTTGATAGCAATGTACTGATAGCAGATGTATATCCAACTAAATTTACTGGATTCTTAGATTTTTTAGGCATACCAATAATGAACTGGATTATAATGATATCATTGATGTTTCTTCCCTTATGAAAGTTAACAAACGTGTCATAGAAATGCGAGCACACATACACACATTTCTCTCATAATAGAGGACAACGGACATTGTATTTTTGTTTTCAAATGCTCAACGTCTTTGTGGCCATTCAGACCTTTGATGGTTAACTTACATTTTCCGCAGCTGTGAATTATGTCACAATTTGAATTACTCATCAAAATATTAAAACAAACATTTGTATATCACACTTAATGTCATCCTATCTGTCTTATTTTACTTATCTAAATATTTAATCTGTACATAAATTAGAACTTCTGTGTGTATACAATTGTGAAAATGAAAAATTATGTTCTGACTGAAAGTGAGTTTATAGAAATAACTGCTGAATGAAAAGATATAGAAAGTTATGTCGTAAACACATGGTTTTCATCTTGAAATTCTCTCATAAACTCTCATATACACCGATCAAATGGGTGTCGTATAAATTTAAAACTCATAGATATCAAAGTACTCAACAAAGAAAGTATTCCTGGACAAAGATGCCCAAGAGACCATATACAAATCTGGGGAATATTGCATGACCACGGATCTCTGGATATCTAGAGGTGGGATCAGGTGTCAAGGAGGAATAAGCATCACCTATTGACAGGTCCAACCCGCCGTGGGTTCACAGTCAAATTCAAATGAAATTTGTGTTTGATACGTAAGTGTCAAATTCACCTCCATCATTTGCTATAAACAAATTGCTAAATGGGCCTGTCTAGTGTATTATATTTGATCAAATTAGAATCGAACTTCTCAATAAATTGTTTTCCTATTATATAGTGGGCACATCTAAATGGAAACCAGCATGGAGCATACTTCTCTATAGTATAAGTAATTATATACATTTATGTAATTTGCCTTTACATACACAAAGAGTGTAAGATTTTTCACAGGTGCCCGACGTAACACTATCTCGAGCGATTCTGAAGTGGAACTAAGTCGACGATTAGCACAAACAGGACCGAAAACTTATTTACATTCGTTATTATTTCAATATAACAAGATTACAGTACAAAGTCATTTGTCACTTTGCTTGTAATCCACTTTTACGTCGACCCATTTAAACCTTGACTTTTTTGCAATCCGATTAAATTTATAGTTTAGCTGCTTATAAACAAATGTAACATCTCACACTATACACTATGTATGAGCTATTTACTTGTCTGCTTTTGTATTATTTTGTTTTTCAATATTTTGTCTATCTGGGTATGCAGATACTATAGTAAAACAGGAGCTACGCTTCTTTTGCTGGTGGTGAATACAACTGCATGCCTGTAAATTAGCATTACACTACACCCATGTGAAACATATATATGTAGTTAACTTCCACTGTACCCTTTCATCCATGAGAATATAAGTAGTATGTTTTTTCTAATGTCTTGGGCCAGTCCATTAAAGTCTGTAGGGTTGAAAGGGCTAAAGCTAAAAATATATTGTTTATGTGTCTAAACCATGATTATCAAGTAAATTACTAACTAAAATGGACTCTTCCAAGTCATTTCACGCACGGTTGAAAATTAACACTACTCTGTTTAATATAAACCATGGCACAAAATGCAAACCACACGGTAATTAACAAATTATTTCGGTTAGAAATATAAATCTTACAAGTAACCCCACTACTTTGCATTGACGATTCTGTAATAATTTTATTACTTTGTAGATGATATATTAAAGTACATAATTAAAATCTACATATTTTGACAACCTTGGTTAGAAATTAACTTTTTACTTAACTCTGGACTTCGAAATAATTATCTACATAGGAGGTCAAAATAATCAGCTGTTTATAAAAACATTTGAAACAGAAATAACATGAACCTTTTGTGAACATTACAATGTACCCTTTTTAGATGTTCCGTTGCGTCTTGGTTTGTCATTATAGTATGACAAAGTAGGACACCATCACTTCCGGTTAATTCGTTTATCGTATATACATGACTTCGTATATGGATATTGTGCAAATTTGAAAAGCAAACAACAGAAAAATGACGTGACTTGTCAAGAAGTCCATCTACATTTTATTTCCCGCAGATGAAATGAAACTAGATAGTACTTAAGGTCGTCTGTATGATACATATTACGAAGTGCCCTTGCCCGACGTTCTGTTGAAGTCACTTGATTTGAGTACAAACTATTCCGACAAAACTGAACGGTATAGAACTACTCGAAAATGGTCTGCCGTGATGATATAGACTGTATCATTGATCGTATTTGAAGTAACTGTAATATTTTCGTTATTTTATTATCTCCCTTGGTATTAAAACACACTTGATTAATGATTATATTGCAAATAAATCCTGCAGACATTTAACTTATATATTCCTCATTACCTATTTAAAACTATTTAATATATCATCTGTGCTGTGTTTAATTATCAATCAACCATTCAGATATGTCATAATCAAATCGGTATCTAAATGTTGTAAAACAATAATGCATTGGCTTGATAATTACGGTAAAGAGTTAATTTGAATGGGGGATATTTAGTCTGTAGAACTGCATAAATCAAATGTCAAAATAATGACGAAACAAGTAAGCTTCATTTGTTACTTATTTATATATTGATATAACTGTCATCGTATAACATTGGCATTCGTTAACATATAACTGATATTGCAAAAAGGTATAGTCATGTTAATACCTTCAACACGTTTAAGATTAGTTAAATATATTTAATCTCATTATTACTCATAAAATACTACTATGGTACCATCTTATATTGCATAGTACTATAGCCCTTAGCATAATTAAAGAAGAATCCATCGTTATTAAAAAGCACTTGTTTTAATTAAATATTATAAACATAATACCAAAGTAATAATGCTAAAGACGATGTCTGTCAATTAGTCTTCATCAGCATCAGATGACTATCTTAGCTTTAGAAGAATTTAAAATTTTAAATGGTGTTATCAGTGCCAAATATTACTTTAGTATAAGATTATTAGCTGGTACCGAAATACCAGGTACTAGGTTTATGTATACCTTTGAGGACTCAAACGGTCCAGAAAGCAGTGGCACCGATCTAGTGGTTATAGATATTATAAACATGATACCAAAGTTATAAAACTCAAGACGATCGTTTCTGTCAATTATTTGATATTATTTAAGTATATTTTATCTTGTTTGACATCTGTCATTTTGGGTTTGCAAAAGATTACGAATATACAATAGTATCTTCAGAACTTTGTTTTACGTTTGTTATCTACAATGGGTCAAAATTTCAAATTTGATGACCCACGGCAGTCTCTCTCTCTCTCTCTCTCTCTCTCTCTCTCTCTCTCTCTCTCTCTCTCTCTCTCTCTCTCTCTCTCTCTCTCTCTGATTTGTAGTATAATCGGTTAGTGTGTGTGTGTTTCAATGTGTGTTTGAACTGTTGTTGAAATACTGTTATCAAAGGCCAACTGAGCTCGGATAAATAAACATAGTCATATAAATGTATCTAAAATATAAGCATCTAATAAGGCAGGCTTGTATTCTGTCCATTAGGTGGCAGCACTGGACGAGGATTTCTTGGTTTACCAGGAAAGCGATCAGGTTAGTTCTTACTTCCCGCCGGATACGATGTCCAAGGCGTGGTGTGATATATGTATATGGGTTGATCTGTCATTTTCTTTACGTTATATTATATACTAACTTGTAGCTGTGTGTATGTGTGATGGAGTTGAGTGTCGAGCTATTGAGTCAACTATATATGAACATATTGATGGTAGTAGGTAAACTTACATAACTTAGACAATGTGTGTTCGTACTAACGTTGGTTATTTGGTTTTAGCTACTTGTAAACAGTGTACTGTAGTTTATCTAAACCTGCCAGTGTAACTGGTGTGTTTTATTTTCTGTATCATTAAAACCCGCATTTACAACATAACGACTTTGACTCTTTTTCCCAATATTAAACATGTTTGTACAAATCCTCTGAATATGTCATTTTGTATTATAAAACAATTAAAACATTTTGGAAAGTAAATGATGTCGTAGATGTTACTGTCCTTGAATCTTTATATGACTAACAATTAGCTCGTATTTAATCAATATAACAAGATTTCTGTCTGATATCTACGCGTAAAGCGACTGTTCTGTGTCAGTGTTGGGGGTTTCTATAGTTTTCTGTGACAAGACTACTCTTCAATCCAACATAATATTATTTTCTATGTTCGTATATTCTATTACATAGTGACTGTATTGAACTAACAGTTGATTGACGAAATAGATTATGTATCTTAGTGCTAGTATAGACAATGAAGTAGTAAATGTAAATTACAGTTGTTAATTACTTATAATGATAAGTATCATATCAAAATGTTAATATTATTTAACTATCATTATTATTATTATTATTATTATTATCATTATTATTATTATTATTTATCAGCCATATTATTAATTATTATTCCAACGACATTTAAACATTGACATGTGTGTTACATTATTGTGCATTTACTTAAATATAAAAAAATCTCAGATACCAAAGTATAAATCATTTTGATGGCCAGGATATAGGTACAAATCTGGTAAAATGTACAAACACGGACCTCTTGAAATCAAGAGGTAACAGACTTTGAAATACTCGATTACCTTATCAAAAACACATTTGTATTTAATAACTGTTTCTTTCTGTTTTCCAGGGTTACGGCCATCTGTCATCTCAGGTCCTTTTCCCTGTAAAGATCCACATGTTCCAAATGGGTATTCAAATGGCCACGTAGCACCAGTTCAACGGTCATTTTCAGCAGTAACAGGTCTCCCTCTTACAAACGGATATCATAGTCAAAACGGAGTCAGTGTGACATCGTTGGAACAAGAAATTAAAAGTCTCAAGTCCGAACTACAGAAAGGTCAGGACACCATAAAAGCATTACAAGACAGGGAATCTCAGTTGTTGGCAAGGTAAGACATTGATGCTGTGTAGTTATTGGAATGACGATATAAGTCTACCTGAAAGAGAACAGGAAATATATATGTTAATTTTATGCGTGCTTAATTTGCAATTTGAAATAGCTGAATTGTTGAGTCTTGCATGAGGAAGATCTTCTTATTTTAGTCAAGTTCACATATAAGATAGTTGAATGAATTGAGTGTATATAGTATACACTGACGAGTAAGGGAGCAAATGTCAGGGTTTGATTTCACACAATGTCACAGAATGATGTTATTCATTCTCTAAATTCATAGTTATTCTGCATGCTTGGTTATTTTGTTTTTAACGATAGTCTCATGGGTGGTGGTTATTTTTGCCTTTTAACTACAGTCTAATGGGTGGTGGTTATTTTTGCCTTTTAACGATAGTCTCATGGAAGGTGGTTATTTTTGCCTTTTAACTACAGTCTCATGGGTGGTGGTTATTTTTGCCTTTTAACGATAGTCTCATGGAAGGTGGTTATTTTTGCCTTTTAACGATAGTCTCATGGAAGGTGGTTATTTTTGCCTTTTAACGATAGTCTCATGGGTGGTGGTTATTTTTGCCTTTTAACGACAGTCTCATGGGTGGTGGTTATTTTTGCCTTTTAACGATAGTCTCACGGAAGGTGGTTATTTTTGCCGTTTAACTACAGTCTCATGGGTGGTGGTTATTTTTGCCTTTTAACGACAGTCTCATGGGTGGTGGTTATTTTTGCCTTTTAACGATAGTCTCGTGGGTGGTGGTTATCTATGCCTTTTAACGACAGTCTCATTTGTGGTGGTTATTTTTGCCTTTTAACGATAGTCTCGTGGGTGGTGGTTATCTATGCCTTTTAACGACAGTCTCATGGATGGTGGTTATTTTTGCCTTTTAACGACAGTCTCATTTGTGGTGGTTATTTTTGCCTTTTAACGATAGTCTCATGGGTGGGGGTTATTTTTGCCTTTTAACGATAGTCTCCTGGGTGGTGGTTATTTTTGCCTTTTAACGACAGTCTAATGGGGTTATTTTGCCTTTTAACGATAGTCTCCTGGGTGGTGGTTATTTTTGCCTTTTAACTACAGTCTAATGGATGGTGGTTATTTTTGCCTTTTAACTACAGTCTAATGGATGGTGGTTATTTTGCCTTTTAACGATAGTCTCATGGAAGGTGGTTATTTTTGGCTTTTAACTACAGTCTAATGCATGGTGGTTATTTTGCCTTTTAACGATAGTCTCATGGAAGGTGGTTATTTTTGCCTTTTAACTACAGTCTAATGGATGGTGGTTATTTTGCCTTTTAACGATAGTCTAATGGATGGTGGTTATTTTTGCCTTTTCACGATAGTCTCATGGAAGGTGGTTATTTTTGCCTTTTAACTACAGTCTAATGGATGGTGGTTATTTTGCCTTTTAACGACAGTTTAATGGGTTGCATGTATGTCCGTACTTCAATACGTCGTTTCCGAGAACCCTAGACAGACGACTCTTTGTCATGTGACTTTCATCACCACGTGACAAAATTTAGGGCATGTTTTGGACAAAATGGCGGGTACAGTAGTCTTCGTATCATGTGATAAATAATATAGTTACGATTGATATAAAAAGTCTCACAATAAATATTTTAACTTAAAACATTCTCCTATAACTTGGAGTTGTTGGCTAGGTGTGTACTTCTGATTCGACTCAAAGCTTACATCAGTGTCACTGACGGCGTACTATTATATAGCCCTAAATACGCTTCAGTTGTAGGTTCATATTTTAGTGAGACACTCATTTAAATGAATTGTCATCCATCCACGGATATGTTTATCTGGATTATTTTTCTCTCTGGGGTCTCTGTAATTTAAACGGGTGTAAAAATATCCAGGTATATAGAAATTCATTCATTTAAAAAATCATAATAAGTGAGAAGGCTTTTACAGAATGTAGATACCTCTATATCTGAATTGTGTTGATAGGTGGTGATTACCTATCATTTCTCATATCTTATCTATCATCGTTTCATGCCTCAGGCTTTCCGAACAAGCTCAGCAAAAGTTCAATGGTAACTACCACAATCACTTCGAAGACTTGTCCTTGGGTGAAAATCGTCCATCAGAACTTATTAAGCAGTATGGAAACATGTACAGTGAAGGAAGAATGGAGGCGTTGGATTCCCTAAACAGTATTCCTCAACTCGGGGAACTGTCAGTGTTAAAAGAGAAAATTCTGTTTTCCGTCGTTGTGGTATGAATATTTAAATCACATAAAACGAATATCGATCAAACTATAACTGCCAAAACACGATTTATTAAATTCTAATTTCATATCGAGCCATCCCTGTTTTCTAATCTTTAAAATTGTCCACATTTGAAAAACAAACTTAGACAAATTCTCCACAAGTTCCGCTTTCTAGGTTACCACCAACACAAAACTATGGTAGTTCTAAATGTGTGAAGAAAGAAAATCATATAAATAACGATTTTATTATGTTACCATTTTGATATTTAAAAAGCATAATGATGCATATTCATGATGGACATTATGATGTATTCGTATACAAAGTTTCTGTTAAGGATTTGCTAAACTCAGGTTAACCATGGGCTACAAATCATGTTTATTATTCAGGCTTTTGTAATGCATACAGAACTTTGAGAAGGATTTGTTTTACAAACCACAGTAGAGATATTAATTTTTTTTTAAAGCTGTCTTTTCGCGCTGCTCAACAAGCTGTCCATGAGCTCCGTGGTAAAGTGAGGCACATACTTCAGCTGCCACATCCTGATGTGAGGGCAGGTGCGCATGACCAAACGTCACAACAAATTGAACAACAAATTGCGCAGTACCTGTGTAAAACAGCTCAAAGATTTGATTTATCTCAAACTATTAAAGTAAGTAAAGTGATTTGTGTATATTGCAACCATTATATTGACTCCATCCGCTACAACGAACAAGTGCATATATATATATTGCTTGTCACTTATATATTTCTATGTGTACACAAATCTATAAATCAATTCCACTTTTAAAGACTTTGGATGTTTTGAATCCCGTTTAGGAAAGTAGCTCCAGCGGAAATTCCGCTTCCAACTGCAGTGGAAAACGGTGTTGTTTACTGCACCGGCGTATTGATCTCTGTATCTGTATGATTACACATGTATGTAATATTATGTAATATACTTATTATATTGGATATATAAGTACATGTGCTATATGAACGGACGGACATTCATACTTAAATTAATATACAAATTTGCTAGTGATATCTAGGTTACCTGCGAAGTATATGCACAGACTTATTGTTTAGGCTTGTATGATACCACTTGTTTCTGTCGGAAATACATTTATATTAAATTCTAGTTCAGCTGATGAAGTTTTATTGACAGAGATGATTGTCTTGAGCATAATTATTTTTGTGAAATAATAACTTTGGTGCTGTTAATAATACTCAAACTATATAACATTTAATTGTTGAAATTTTCTATTCGTTCTCGTCGCGTTGTTGTTTTTGTTGGTTTTGCTGTTGTTGTTAATGTTGATGATAATAATGATGATGACATCATTGCTCTTATCATCATCTCCATTATCATTAATGCTATTTCTATTACTTTTCAGGAAGTCTGTTCGCAGATCTACGCCACTCTCTATGACTATCCGGTTCTCAAAGAATGCAATGGACTACGGCAATATATTGGACAATGTGTACAGTTAGCATGGAGTCTTTCTGTTCAAAACCCTCCGTATTTGATCATGTATGACTCTAGACGATTTCATGACGACATGCATACACGATTTCACACTTCTGATCCAAATTCAGAAGATATAAAAAACTTTGTGTGGCCATCACTGATTGAAGGTTATGGCGGTGCATGTGTTTACAAGGGAATTGCTATCACGTGATTTTTTCAACTAATCAGTATTATGTTGAATTCGTTCCTAATTAGAAAATCACCCACTGGATGTCTAGTCATTATATTCTGGCAAATTTCTCTTCAAGCATCATCATTAATTTATGTTAATATATATCTATCTAGAAGTTAGAAATTATGTAATCGAGATGCCAATTTAAATATTTTAATTCATTTATTATGCAGATCATTCTGACTTTTATATAAATATATCATATTGTACATTATTTCAAATGCGAGAAATTCTGCATTGCAACGAATATGGAAATTAAAACTAAATATGAATCCAAACCTGCCTTCGATTGATTTTATTTAAAATAATTAACAAACGATTTATCAACAATATTAATGTCTCTTGTGGGTACTGAGGTTGGCGTGAGAGTGCCCATACTTTGGGAGAAAACTTGAGTGACCCGAGGAAACCTACGTGATCGAACTGGCGAACAATATATTATCACGCGTACTTCACTATATAATCCTAGGTCCGAACTCGGGTCGCATTGTTGAGAAGTGAGTGCGCTAATCACTGCGCTAGTCGGACACCATTGATGTTATTATAAATACCAAAGAAAATTAAAACTTATTAAGTCATATGTTTATCAACTATTCCACTATTACATGTATACCATATTAAGGATATTGCAGCCAAAGAGAGAACTTACAGACACACAATATTTTTGAAGGGTTAATTGTGCCGGAAATTTTCCTCACTTATTTCAAATAAATTGGACTGTGGATTCGCAGTGGGTGTGACCGATCAACAGGGGATGCTTACTCTTGCATGACACCTGATTCCACCTCTGGATCTCCAGAGGTCCGTGTTTGTCCAACGTTCACCAGATTTGTTTGTTATATCCTTAAAAAGTAGTTCCTATACAAATATATACAGTAAAATGCCAATAGTTGATAACTATTTTGGCTGCCAGTTCAAACGAACTGTTAAAATCAACTGTTAAAATTGACTGTTGACCGCTTTCAGGTTAGAGTCGAATGCATCCGAATGATTACGTCTTTTTGTAAACATTTTAGAGTTATCTTTTCAACAGCAATGGTGTCAAGTAGACTAAATGATACAGACAGGTTTGCCCTCGCATCCGAGGAAGAGATCCAATGCATACTGAATTGTAGTGGCAGCAGAAAAAAACGAACAATGGGGTTAAAACTGCTGAAAATATATCTAGCGACTTTTGCTAACATATGACCTGTCACTTCAATTATTACGGAGTACTCAAACGAGGACCTCAACGGTTTGCGTAGGAAATTTCACTGTGCTGTTCGCAAAAGAGATGGCGCAATGTGTGCAAAGAAATATTTAATCTCAATAAGATATGGACTACAAAAATCAAATGAATTGTTATGAACTTTAATATTGTAGTTTTCAGTATTAGGTTACTTGAGTATGGGAAGGATATAACAAAACAATTATTGACTGGGATTTCGGTTAACAGATGATCTGTTGGACATTCACGCACACTGTTGCCCTCGGCCTTCGAACTCTGACAACAGTTTGCCTTCCGATCGGGTCCAACAGATCATCTGTTGCCCTCAACCCCAGACAATAATTGTATAATATTGTCTGTTTAACATCCCGACGATTAATTCTCGGTATCTGTTTTAATATTGTGTTTTATTTTTCAAATAAAACGATTGTTCATTATTCTAGTGAAAATATTGGTAAGTATATGTAATTTATTGAATGAGAAACGAGTGTTTGAGAATAGCAAACAGTACTAAAGACCTTATGAAGTAGTTTTGAAGATTACGTTGATACATGTATATAATGAGAACTTATCCACAAACATTCATCTAAATTATATATTTATTAAAACAAAATCAACTTAGCAATACCTCCACTAAGTAGGCCTATATACAGTTTAATTGCTCTACCAATAAAATTCGAGATTTAATTTTGCATGGAACTGTTAAAATTTTCACCACACATACAAATACAATAAACAGGATGACCACAAAGGATCGAACATGATAATCAAGTTATTAAAGCTGTCGAATCTTCTTTGTACCATTGTTCTTTCTTCATTTCCAAAATTTGACATATCACCAAATGCCCGACACGGCACCTTTTGGCAAACTTTCCCAAATAAATGGCCCGTCAAACCTTTATGTAATTATGATGTCAAAATCGAATGACGTCAAAAAAGCACATGGAGGGTTTTAAGATTTCCCTGTCCACAACAAACAATCATGTTTGATTCTATTTCTCCCACATTTCCAGTCTTTACAACAGGGTAAACGTCAATAAAACCACGTTCAAAATTCATAAATTAGATAGTGCGTCTGTGACGTCACAACACGTGTGAGCTGTCTTTCCCGGGGGAAGAAAAGACAGGTTTATCTCTTTACGGTTTATCATTGTGATCTATCTATCTATCTACCTAACCATCCATCCATCTATGTATCTATCTATTTATGTATTTATCTATGTATGTATGTATGTATGTATGTATGTATGTATGTATCTATCTATCTATCTATCTCTCTCTCTCTATCTATCTATCCAATCATCTATCTATCTATCTATCTATCTAATCATCTATCTATCTATCCATCTATCTATCTATCTATCTATCTATGTATCTCTATCTTTCTATCTATCGATCTATCTGTCTATCTTTCTGTCTGTCTGTCTGTATATCTATCTATCAATCAATCTATCTATTTATCTATCTATCTTTCTTTCTTTCTATCTATATATCTATCTATCTATCTATCTATCTATCTATCTATCTATCTATCTATCTATCTATCTGTCTATCTATCTATCTATCTATCTATCTATCTATCTATCTATCTATCTATCTATCTATCCAATCATCTATCTATCTATCTATCTATCTATCTTTCTATCTATCGATCTATCTGTCTATCTTTCTGTCTGTCTGTCTGTATATCTATCTATCAATCAATCTATCTATTTATCTATCTATCTTTCTTTCTATCTATCTATCTATCTATCTATCTATCTATCTATCTATCTGTCTATCTATCTATCTATCTGTCTATTTATCTAATCATCTATCTATCTATCTATCTATCTCTATCTATCTATCTATCTATCTATCTAGTCTGTCTCTGACGGTCGATTAACTATATGTGAAAAAACTACAGTTTACAGTAAGTATCGGCCTATATAAGCGAACTTTGTATTCCATATTACTGTTTTCATTTTAATCACTGACAGATTCTAGTTATGCCTGCAATTGTCATCTCGTACATACACCTGTGATGCTGAATATCTCCAGAGAGCCGCAATATATTCACTTAAGTGTTTATGTCTACCTGTAATTTAAAAAATGGCAGACATTTGACAACGCCTTCTAGCCTATCGATAAGATAGTTTAAAGGATTACAAAATAAGTACAGTTCTGATTAATTATTCATGATTATCTTTATAATTACAGTGAACAGACTCATTAATGTATGTTCATTTTATGAATAGTTTTACACTTAAACAAAGAATGTACAGCACCAATTAAAATGTGCATAACATGCTTGATAGCATAGGAAATTTTTTTATGTTGTCAACATTATCCAGGATTTGTGTATGAGCTTTAATAATAATTACGAGGTCGCGTTGATATGTAACAACATTAAGTCAAACTATAAATGTACAGGACGAACAGTAATGAATGTCGAATGAGATACGTATGTAACATGTAACTGTAATGCAAGGGAATTCGAATCATGTGCACCACACTTCCAAGTTATGCCCGTGCGCAGACCTGATACAAAAATAAATTTATGGCTGGGGTTTGAACTTCAGACCCCAAGGAATGTTTAAAATATTTGTTCGCTGATCGTAAATACTATATATGTATTTGAATTAGCGCACTCATATTTTAGCACTCTAAAGGGGTATAGACTCATAAGCGCAATCTTAAATTCGCGCAAATAATTTCATTAGCTTTGTGGTGTATATAAAATGACAGGATGGAGAAATTTAAGCGCTGCCCTTGAATTAGCGCAATGACTTGAGCGTGTAAGGCGCTAAAATTAGAATACGGCGAAAATAACTACACGTATAGTAAACAATAAAAATGATAGTATTGTCTTTGTCTGTGTATTGTTGACGTTTTTCTTTTTTTATATTTTTGTCCTGCCAAAATCAAGTTTATGTTAATAATTAAAACCTATTGTATGATTTCCATTTCAACGTACGACGTCGACAATGTCACAAAACCTTTGTACCATGGGTCCCCAAAAGATCCGTAACTCCTGTCCTTATGAAGGACACATGGTGGATCCGTCTCTCCTTTTTTAAGGCTTCGGATGTTTCGGACCGAATTTTTAACAATTGCAAGTGAATGTTCTACTGATGACCCAGTGCTGGTGAGAAACCTGTTACAGTTGGTAATTAAAATACGGGAAAGTCATCATGCATCTTCATGTTAACTAAACATATTTTCCTCAAATTTAGTTCATAAATGTTTTAACAAGAGACGGCAGTCGTCGTGGATGATCTATGCACCCGACCTCTCAAAATGTTGCACTCCTCTCGATTAAACCAGATTCAATAATGATATTTAAATATCAGCAATTCAAGGTGACGTCGTACGCGTGAGAATTCTAAAAATGAGTCCCACGAAAAAGACCGAACTCATTTTATTGTACTGAGTTCATGACCCAAAGGTAAACGTAAATAATTGAAGCAAACTTTTGTTAAAAAGACAAATAAAACAGACTTTAGTAATTCTAGACCCCATTGAAGCTAGAATTATTTCAAAGACTGCGAGTTGATACTTTATATCAAACTAATGTTTTCAAAAATCACGTCATACATATACATACATACATACATACATACATACATACATACATACATACATACGCACGTAAGTATCTATGTACATAAAATGAAATTATGTACAAGAGTTTGTTTGTCATTAAAATTTGATTAATTTACCAATACTGCGACAGTTAATAATATGCCACTAATAACAGGCTATGAGTTGCACGTGTTTCAGACATATTATCTGTTAAATAAGAATATGTATCGGTATACAACGCTTATTATTAAAGGATCATTAACTGCATTCTAAAAAACAACAAATTTTTGCCTTTCTACTACTTAGACTGATATGCAATAACAAAAAAGAGATATACACAGGCATAGAAATTCTGAAATTCCTATATATTTTATAAAAATTGATTGAGAAACTGACTTTGGCACTTTTGGTTTGCAATTTATTAATGCAACCTTACAATTTGTATATGCATACCACACTAACCTGAACTTATTTTGACTAAATATAACAAAGGAATAAAATTTATGCCTGTGTTTAGCTCTTATCTGTAGTATAAATGAAGTATAAATAGTTAAGTAGAAAAAATCAAAATATGTTTTTTAGGCTAATGCCTCTTTAAACGTTATGCTTTTGTATCCAGAGAGTATTGCATCTTTTAGAGTATTGTTTCATTTGCTCATATCGCCAAATATTCTTCTTAAACATCAAAGAAGTCGTCCGGTAGTTCATCTAGTCATACAATCTATCTTTTCTTCTAAACTATGATATAAATTAATCTAGGTAAGTAGAAAGAAAGTAAACGAATTTGATTTAGGACAATAACAGCCGAAATAAAATTTTACAATGTTAACGATAACCGTTAAACTTCGAAAATAAATGACATTTTTGGAATAATGACACTACACAAAAGATTATTATCGTTTCAATCCCACTTTAGTGTGTTTGTATAATTATCATAAAACAAAAATTAAATGAGATACTTTTACTTGATCTTCACTTCACCTCCGGCTGAAAAGGATAAACAGACTGTAATTTATCTTAACAAATATTTTGAAAATTTTTCCGTACGTGAGACTTTAGCGGCGTTATAACTGTCCTATAGAATTGATTTACGGGTAAACAGTCGCCGCTGTGCATTTAAGTGGAGCACATTTATAAACAAGTGAGGAACTCGAGTACACCATACTATAGTTAAATTTTGATACTCACTACAGTCAACACTGACAATGCGGCAATTAGTTTACAGTCTCAGTACACACTCTTGAGTGCCTGCATAAACCAGGGAAATGGAATCTAATTAAATGTCAGTAAAGTTGTCGAGAGCCTAAGTTAAGCAGACACCTTGTTTTCTCATTCTCTCCGTGTCATTTCACTTTGACCTTTAATACGCTCTGCCATTTAGCATCGCAACATTACAACACGTTTATAATTAGTTTTCTGCTGCCGCGTTTAATGAAGAGAATTATCATTGTTTTGTTTACATCTAATGCAGGACACAGGGGCTTGTTTTTTGGACAAGAGATGATATACATGCAATACCGTTGCATGGGATAGATCTATATATTTCATAAGAAACAACTGTTTACGGATGTAGCCTATCTTTTGATTACAGTGTTTTAGATACCGTATATGGAATATTCACCATCGCCATCGTCAGTTCATGCGAATCTAATTTTGGTACGATACGCATCATTTTGTGAATAGAAAGTTCGTGATTAGAATAGGTAATTAACACAATTAAAATGACTTCACCGAGGAAGTTGAAGTACAGCGTTGCCAGGAATTACTCCCTTCGGATGTACAAAGATGAAACGAATGGAACTTATCGTAAGTTAGACGATGATAGAGTGGATGAAAATTATCTCCGAGACTTGCGTGTAAAAGCCAGAAACAGGCCTCTGAGTTACACATTAGGATCACATTCCTTTAGAGAGGCGGATCTAAGAGATTCCGAATATCGAGGACAGAGCCTCCAACATTTGAAAAAAGCTCGTTCGAGATATTCTTGGAATTTACCCCAAAATCATTCTTTAGATCTGGAGTTTGGTAATGATGTGAACTCAAAGCGATATGCACAGAAAGAACCCGTGGCGGACATAAGTGAAAACGACGGAATCTTTGCTTTAAGAGAAAAACAGGAAATTTCTGCATTTGACTATGTCTCGGAAACAGATATTATTCCTTTACCAGACAATGATTCTGTATCTACATTTGTGGCTGTAGACGATGTGGGGAATGCTAGCATTAGGGATGACAACCCGTTGGATGTTGCTCAGAGTACCAGTACCCCCAGAAATATAAAACTTCCTCTTGAATATACATATGACAGTACACCATTATGTTCTCCTGTTTCAACCGGTGACAGTGGAATAGAACCGTACAGTAATTCTCACAATAGTAATAGCAGCAGCAGCAGCAGCAGCAGCAGTAAAAGAAGCAGCAGAAGGAGTAGTACCAGTAGCAGTAAGGATTATTTGAATGGTGAAATTAAAACCCCTGGGCATCCGATCACAGATAATTCGGTGAATCTAGAGAGGAAAGTAGACCCCAGGACAGTAGTCGACGTAACAGGTTCACATGGATCACCAGCCGTAGATCAATTACAACATGCTGCAAACCAGGAAGAACCAGAAGCAGAAAAGTATGCAATCGTAAAAAGGCGTTCGTTTAAGGAAACGTTTCCCAAAGACGTGTTACTTGAGTTCAAGGACAAAAAGGAAGCAGCAAAAGATCGACCATATTCTTACAGCAATGGGAGTTTAGAAAATATCGTTCACGGAATATTTGACTCTAGTGAACATTTCAAACAATCTGAAGTGACTCCAGATTTGGGATCTATTTCGGTATCTCCTTCTACACACAGCATAAAATCAGACCTCAATTGTCCACCACTTCCGGCCACTCTTCCACCGGACACAATAGATAGGAGAAGTATCGGAAGTCTGATTGATGTAGAAACTATTTCAAATTCTTCTGGTATTTCAGAACGATCGGGATCACCGTCTGCACGTGAATCAGACCTAGAATACGAGATGAATATCTTAAGAAGTGAAGTTGAAGCTAAACTAAATATGGAATCCGTTGAAATCGACGATTTTGAAAATGGCAACCACAACCAAAAGACATCAATCGCTTACTACGGTCCTGTATATGCAAAAGATAATACGTTGATTCTACCGACAAAAATCGAGCCCCCGACACAATTTAGGCAAAGGTCAATATCAACAGGGAGTAGTTCCTCAAATGGTAAGATTACATGAACATGACAGTTCATTGTGAGTGCCAGATATAAAATAACGTCAATACATTGATTTTTAATATTATTATTATTATTATTATTATTATTATTATTATTATTATTATTATTGTAGTTACTATTATTGATGTTGTTGTATTGGAACGGTATACGAAAATGAATATTAAAATTGCATGCCTTATATTTTGGTTTATTTCACATTCCAATGCAATTGTAAAGCGTTTTTATTAAAACTATTTCATAATTACAATTTCACATGCTTTGCTATGAATCAACATGTATGTTTTATAACCTAGTTATCTTTAAATAGTACAATTTAAGGCTCTTGACCCCAAAGGAGAAATATTTATGGTTCTAATATCACTTACAGCAAAATAGATTATTATAATAAACATATCTAATATTCATTAGTCCTAACGGCGCTATTTTATGATGTTCTGCTTTTATTTATCAGAGCATAAAGAATGTATACGCACATTGTGATCCGGCCATGTTGAACCACAATGTAAACCAAGTCATCTTGAGAGCCTCTTCAACAATATTTATTGTCTTAAATCTTTATGGTTATAATCTAACAGTAAACAGACGCTTATCGTAAACAAATAGATCAATTGTGCAGATGAGAGAGAAGCCAAAATTTCTCTTCCACCATTAAAACTCAACGTTAATGTAGAACTTAAAGGTTTATAGTGGCGTAACGCAGTAGCTTATTAACATCTAAATGAGAAAGAAACTAATATATGGCTCATTATTTGCTTGCTCTTTGGCCCAACGGATTAGGACAAATATGTACAATTATAAGCATGTCAAATTTAACCAGTGCAATAGAAACAATCCCAACAGCACCAAAATATTATAGGACGGTAACCATGTTATCAGAATTTTTGACAGTTGAAAACAAAATCATGTAAAGTGACAGGTATATCACGTTGAATTTGTGACAGATCGCGTAACAATCACGTAACAATGACATTCAAATACATCGACTCTAAAAATCCATTATAACGAAATATGTGTTTTATATGATGTAATTTCATTTAGATAAAAGCTGGATGTGAAATTACAAATGAGATGCTTATAATACGGGAGTTACTTTACATAAAATGTGATAAGCAAATATCCATCAAACACAAATCATCATAAAGGCGTTTGTATGTTTCCTTTTAAACAACAAATACAAATATTGTTTGGACATGCTATATAAGTGCCTCGTTTTCACTGTGACAAAATAAAATATCAAACCATAAATGATATGATGAATATAGATGTCTGAAGATGTATTTACTATAGTTATGATATTGCATACTAAAATTGATATATGTATAAAGTTGGAATTTGAAATAACAATTTTATTCAATTTTTAAAATGCACTGTGCATATTGAATCGAGAACAAATAATGCTCATTTAGTCACATGTCATATGCAAATGAAGCGTTGTCGTATTTGCTTCCTCTACTTATAATTATATAAATTCATATCACAATTAAAACTAGTTTGTATAAAGCGAATATTTCATTTATTTTGCGTTAGGTGTTCATTCTTGTGAAATCAACTGGATTGTTATTCACATACTGTCTTAATAATATCGAAGCAAGCTATTTAGCACAAGATTTAAACTCGAATATAAACATAGGAACTGATAATATTACCATATAAGTTGACATAGAATAAGCAACTTCCTGTTTTGAACATATTAGCTAAATTTATAGATTACTGAAAAACGAAACGCACAAAACATACTTCCCATTAAATCAAAGTTCGGTTCATAAGATTTTTCTTTTTACTTAACAGGGAGTTCCCACACTGATAGCATAAAGAAAGAAGACAAGAAAGAAAAAGCATCTTCCACTTCTGAAGAATCCGGTCAGGAAGATCATGGCGTTGACACAAAAAATGACAATCAAGAAAATAAAACAATCACAGGTGTGACTACCGAGTGTGGAGAAATGTTTCATGCAGGGCAAATGTCTGAAAACAGGATTCAAAAGACAATAGAGAACGTGAAGGACAATCAAGTCGCGCCAAAAATCTTGGATGATTCTCTATCCTCTAACGCAACAAATGGTTATCACTGTGAGTCAAAGTCCGAGAGTGATAGTAGTATCCACGACACACCTCGGTCGCGTGATAACTCGTCAAGGTCATCACCTCAACAGTTACGTAATATTGCTTGTGTCAATGCGGATATTCACCAAGCTGATGTAAACTTAAACAAAGCCATAACAACCTCCGTAAACAGTGAGGAGGATGAGCTGCAATCTCGCGCACGCCACAGAGGACATTTCGTTGTTGTTGCTATCGATTTTGGTACAACGTACAGCGGGTATGCGTTTAGTTTTACACGTGACCCAGATAATATCTATATGATGAGGAAATGGGAAGGAGGTGACCCCGGAGTTATCAACCAAAAAACACCAACTACAGTATTGTTGACTCCGGACGGTGCATTTCATTCCTTTGGATATAGTGCACGGGACAACTATCATGACAT
Source organism: Atrina japonica (assembly GCA_030159075.1). Taxonomy (NCBI): domain Eukaryota; kingdom Metazoa; phylum Mollusca; class Bivalvia; order Pterioida; family Pinnidae; genus Atrina; species Atrina japonica. The sequence continues at coordinate 98,557 of BROG01000473.1, read as the reverse complement.
CGATAAAGACGAAGTTCAAAATTGGCTTTACTTCGATAAATTCAAAATGGTTCTACATCACGCTGAAGTAAGTATATGTTTGATAAATTCTAATTACATTATTCCTTAACAACAATGAATTACTACTATCATCATTACTCTCACCAACAACGCATTTACCACTACCAACTCTTACAACACATTCACCAACACCACCGTCACCACGAACACATTCACCAAAACTACGTCACCAACACCAACACGTACAACACAATCAGTAACACCACCAATACAGACAACACATCAACACCATCAATAACAACACAATCACCAACACTACCAAGAACAACGCAGTCACAAACACTACCAATAACAACACGATCACCAACACCACCAGAACAACACGATCACAACACTACCGAGAACAACACAATTACCAACACTACCAATAACAACACGATCACAACACCACCAAGAACAACACAATCACCACCACTATCAAGAACAATACAATCACCAACACTACCAAGAACAACACAGTCAGAAACACTACCAATAACAACACGATCACCAACACCACCAGAACAACACGATCACAACACTACCGAGAACAACACAATCACAAACACTACCAATAACAACACGATCACCAACACCACCAAGAACAACACAATCACCAACACTACCAAGAACAACACAATCACCAACACTACCAATAACAACAGGATCACCACCACCACTAAGAACAACACAATCACCAACACTACCAATAACAACACAATCACCAACACTACCAATAACAACACGATCACCAACACTACCAATAACAACACGACCACCAACACTACAAATAACAACACAATCACCAACACTACCAATAACAACACGATCACCAACACCACCAGAACATTACGATCACCAACACCACCAAGAACAACACAATTACCAACACTACCAATAACAACACAATCACCAACACCACCAAGAACAACACAATCACCAACACTACCAATAACAACACGATCAGCAACACCACCAAGAACAACACGATCACCAACACTACCAATAACAACACGATCACCAACAGTACCAAGAACAACACAATCACCAACACTTCCAATACAGGCAACATACATTTACCATAACCACCAAGAAAACTGACAAGATATTATCCGGTGAAAATTAAATTCCGCAATCCTTGGGTTAGTTATGGTAAAAATTACGCATTATAACTTTTGCCCGCAGTTTTTTTTACTACAAAATATCAAATGATCACTGTGAAATAAGTTTATTTTCCCTTATCATGTTTTGCTGTCTGAAATATTTTTAAAATGGTACTTGAAGCGTCAATTCAGGGGTTTAACTGTGGACACAAAATAGGTAACCAGTCTACAGGAGACAGTTATTCCTGGATGTTACTTGCTCCCACTTGTTGATTTTCTGAAGGTCGACATTTGTCTACTATTTACTGTGTAGCTAAACTTTTCACTGTTGATATCTTAGATTCATATTCATATTTCTTTTATAATTTCATTTAGGATGTAAATATTATGCGCTGTTGAAATGAAAATTTGTTATCAAAATATCACTTACTAAATTACTGATTCATATTGCATCAATTCATGAATGCAACCGCTAGTTCACACCAATGCGCATATAATATAAAACAAGTTTTAACATTGTAAGCATCTTATATGATAAACAGGTTCCATACTGCTTGTAACAAGCAGTGTCTACAACTGGTTACTATCTAGCACATGCTTTGGAGCTTCTATGTAGTTTAACGGAGTATTAGCTGTTTTTTTCAATTTTATTTTCTCTTTTGTTTACTACTTGATAATACAATAACAAAAATGAGAGATACACAGGCATAAAATTCTTATATACCTATATATTTTGTGAAAATTGATTGAGAAAAGTTTGACACATAATTAACTCATCCTTACTATTTGTTTATGAATACCACACTGGACTTGACCATATTTTCACAAAATATGTAGGGATATAAGATTTTCTATGCCTTTGTATAGCTCATATTTGTTATTGCATAAGGAACAAAAGAATAAAAAATCTAACAAAAAATTTGGTAAACAAAGCCAACGCCCCTTTAATGTCCAACGAATATTGTGAATATGAGGATTAAAAAAACAGATTCGATTGGTTCTGCGTCTTTTATCACCTATTTTAGTCGCTGATTGTACATTAATTGCGACGAAGAATATGTGACAGGGCAGTATATAATGTCAAATATGTTAAAAATAGTTCATGCAGTCAGCTATTCATACTGGCAACTGTCACCCTATATCTAATTAGGATTTAGGTTTGGTCGCTCAGAGCCAAGTGCTGTGAGTTGTTGTATTGTTTATAACATTTTTATTCTTTATCATGCTGATGCGTTTTTTCCTAAAACCGTCACCATTGACTACATTGACTCTGAATACAAATAGACTGTAAATACATGTATATGCATAATCACATCTATATATTGGTACGCTAAATTGACTTATCAATAACCTTTGATCTAGTGGTGTGGTTAGAATTTACTGTTTAAATGAAATTTAACAAGGTGTGACACATTGCTGAAATACCTGGGCAAATTTAACGTACAAACTTAGCTGACATCTGTTTCGTTTTAATTTCTCTTGTTACACCGTTATATCTTTAATGAAGTGAAAGTTGACATTAAATACCGTTAGGACATCTGGCATCTCTCTCTCTCACTTTCTCTCTCTCTCTCTCTCTCTCTCTCTCTCTCTCTCTCTCTCTCTCTCTCTCTCTCTCTCTCTCTCTCTCTCTCTCTCTCTCTCTCTCTCTCTCTCTCACTTATTAGTTATGAGAATAACATAATGTATACCATACCTGGACAGTACAAATGAGTATCAAATGGTACGAGGTAGTTGTTTCTGTATATTGTCTAATGCTTTGCCACAACTGATGTATCATCAGGTACCGAACTAACCAATATAATTAAAAACCAATCTCTAACCACTCCTTTCTTCTGATATGTCGCGTAAAGGACGGGAGCGGTGAGATATCGGTTTTTAATTATAATGCAAACTAACTTTACTTATATTTCATACTATGAGAACGAATGCTGCCCACACTTTAGGGTTCCGGAATTTTATATCTCGTATCGTTTTTAACAATTTCATATCATGTAACTTATCCTGTCATATAGCAAACATTATCCTGTCATATAACACTCACTAGTAAGTTTGATTTAGCTATATATTTTGAAGTTCCTTTGCGTAATGATCATGTGTAGGCGTTTTCCGTTTACAGGGACCAAATTTGTTTGAAATAAGTTTTTCATTATTTGTTTCGTGTATAAAAATGTTCTAGAAAATGATGGCTTTATAATATTTTTAATGAAATCAATGTGACGATGATTTGAATAATTTCATTTCATACAACATATTATAGGTCTACAAGGTAATTTGGAACACGGTTACATATACAACGAGTCTAAATTGAATTATAACAGGGGTGGCAGAATTGTTTTCGGCAACACAAATAACAGAGCTACAGTAATACACGAAGTAACGTTTTTCCTGTGCATTTTTTTTTTAAATATGCCATATTGTTTGTTTTCTGACAAAATCCGGATGTGCCACATTACCTTGGTAGACCTGTCCTTGAAAAATAAAATTTGTAATTTTGGCGAAACCAAAAGGTATCTAAATTGAGGTTGAATTTAAACGGTTATAAATTTTTGTAACGCTTAACGGACATTGAAATCTAAATACATTAATATATCTGCTATAAGCTATAAATCCTGCAGTTAGACTCCTAAAGAGCCGCCTTGTAGAACTCTTAGGCTACGAAGAGGACAAATACTTTAAATAAGAAGTATGGCATAATTTTGCAAATTCTGATATGTATCACTCAAAGATTGTCTCTGGTATAATATTACTATTTGAATACATCACATAACATCAAAAACAATGTAGCTAAAATGTCAACACATATGTTTACTTCATGTTTGACTTGTCTTTATCTTATATTTTCTATGACTTGGCTTTTTATATGAATGAACTACTTAAAATTCAAAAATAATCATCTTGGCTAGGGATATATTTATGTACGGAAAAGAATAAACATGCACCAAGGGATTTCACGAACAAGTTAACATGCCTGTTGAAATTCTGCAGGTAAATTGAGTTTTGGCAATGAATTTCAGTCAAGGAAACAGATTCATAATGCGTTTATACATTATATGTCGTTTTCACGTATAAAATGTACAACTGTTTTTCTCACACAGGAACTGAGCAAAGATACTCTAATAAAAGCCAGCAATGGACGTCTGTTTCCGGCAATGACTGTTTTCTCCCATGCATTGCGATTTTTCCAGCAACATGCGCTTCAGGAACTAAGCGATCAGTCGGAAATGAAGATAATCAATGAAGATGTCCGTTGGGTCATTAGTGTCCCAGCAATATGGAAAGCTTCAGCTAAACAGTTTATGAGACAAGCAGCATATGAGGTGATTATAATGATTTATTATGAAATATCCGTTTTACGTTCCGCCATTTTTTTCACTTTTTTTTTTTGGAAACGGTACCGACCATAAATGAATTGTTACAAAATCTTTAACGTGTCATGCCTACCAAAACATGGGGCCTTAATTTTATGTCTCATTCGAGAGATCCGTGACTTTCACTTCTTATGCCAAACACATGTCGACATTACATTTTTAATAGTCTTAGGTATGATGCGGTACCCAGAATCGAGCATATGACCTTCTTCTTCCGGGTGGAACGCTCTACCACCAGACCATAATGAGTGGAGGTAAATTATTTGTCATATAGATAAATATAATTCTGACTTATGTCCAGGAAAGATATACAAATATCCCTATATTTACTTTTCAGGCTGGTTTGATTTCCCCAAATTTCCCAGACCAACTGTTAATTGCATTAGAACCAGAAGCAGCCTCTATTTATTGCCGGAAACTTCGAATGCATCAACTAGTCCCTGACGCACCAGTTATACGTCCTTTACAGTCGCCGAAAAAAGCTATCCCAGAGCCAATGAACATGGACCCAGCGTGCCAAAATATAACAAAAGGTACATTAACAGAATTTTTATGTACAACTGGTACAGGAATTATGACGAAATGCTTTACACTGCAATGATCCTGCCTTTCACTTTGTAAATATGCATGTTTGTATGTTAAAATAATGTATGCATAAAACAGTTTCGACGTTTTTTACGTTCTTTTTCAGATCAGATTTGTCTGGACTATAGTGCTATAGGTATATTTTAATCCATTCACATTCGATTGTTTCCAATTTAGATATTAATGTACTTTCCAGCACGTATCAACTCCGATTTCAACACATTTGAAAAAAACACGGTAGAATGTTTGCATTGATCATTCTTTTAACGTTTAGCAGATTTGTATTGTGTAGGTAATCATATGCTAAAGAATCAACAAACATCCTCTAGATTCCAAAGCATGAACGTTTTTCGTTAAAAAGGTTGATGTTGATGCTTACTCCTCCATGGTACCAGATCCCACCTCTTGGTTTCCAGAGATCAGTGTTTGTCCATTTTACCAAATTTGTATCTATATCCTGGACATCCTAAATATTTGTACTTTGGTGTCTGAGATGTTTTATATTTGATGAGAATAATGCATGTATTTATCAAACCAATTTGTCCACTGATTTGCATGGTCCAGATGAGTCCGACTTTAACATAACCTCAGCGTTTGAGTCTACAGATTTCACCCTTTGTAACTAATATAGTAGTATTCTAGTTAAGTTTGTTCTGTGATAATTTTTGTAGTGTATTTTGGTATATAGATATGCAAACCATTTCATTATAATTAAGCATTGTTAGTTGATTCGTAATATGAGATTTGACTAACCACTGACTTTGAACATGAATTATGTCACTAGCATGAATAAGCAAAAGACACCAAGTCTTGGATACGACAATTTTACTAAGGAGATCTATATTTGTATAAATTAAAAATCTAATCTGTGTGGTTTTGTTCAAGGTTCTCGTTATATGGTCGTCGACTGTGGTGGTGGAACAGTGGATATTACGGTACACGAACTAGGTGGTGATGGT
>BROG01000473.1:12500-87500 GCA_030159075.1 Atrina japonica | reverse complement strand
AATCGATCTTTCGCAACCGATAAAACAACATCACTTATATTCCTTTTTTACACCACTCTTATGTATGGAATTATAAGAAAAAATCTCAGATACCAAAGTATAAATCTATAGGATATCCAGGATATAAATACGAACCTGGTAGCAAATGGACCTCTGGAAATTAAGAGGATCAGGTGTCATGGAGGATTAAGCATCCCCTGTTGACCGGTCACACCCGCCGTGAGTCCACGGTAAAATCCAAATGAAATACGTAAAGTACGAATCTTCGTCATAATTGGTACAGACGTCTCAACAATCGTTATCGAACAGGCAATGCAACATTTCACATAGTGAAATAGAGTAATCGCAAACAAGACTATTATACCGAGCGTAAAATTTGCGATTTTCGATACCCTGTGTCAATAATCTGTCAGTTGGTAGTTTACCTCTGTAAATGAAATTTCATATGTTGAACACGGCCTAGCATATCGGATCATTTGTAAAATATAAACTCCATATGCAGGTGATCGTAGGATATTACTACTTAAATGTGGAAAATTTACGATAAAAAAGCCAAAATCGTCGCGTTTGTCGTATAGTTTAGTTGTTAGTTTCCCGTCTGCGTCATTAGTAAGTAAAATATATGAAGCGTGTATGCATTATTCTGTCGTGTCGAAACAAAATAATATTGCAATTGGGTAGTGTTGTGTGAATTCATTTGCGTCACGTTAACGTACAATCATGTTATTATTTAATAAAATTATTATTAATATATCCAAATGTTTTCTTTGAAATTAATAACAGCATAACACAATTTAGATAATAAAATCTTCAACAATTACGAAAGTCTTCTTTTTACAGCGGTTGCTTCTAGACGGTTTTGGCTATACATTTAGATTCATTATTTGACCTTGTATGATACCACTTTCTCTTTTGAAAATATACATTGATTTTAAATTGGAGCTCAACTGATAGAAACGATCATCTTGAACATTATAACTTTGGTATTATTTTGATAATATGATAAAATTATTGATATATTCAAGTGTTTATCTAAAATCATAAATTACACTCATAAGAAAATATTTAATATAGATGAGAAGAATGAATAAATAAATAAAAGTAAAATTGTAGGAAATACACAAAAACAAATCATTTGTTTTTAAATATATTCTTATTTGATATATATATATATATATATATATTTATTTGATAAAATTTGAAACCACAAACAACATCGAAGTCAAGCAAGGAATTACCATGGAAAGCAATATTAATTGGATTTTCACAATAAACAATTTGAACAAGATGCAATATATAAAGGTATATATATATATATATATATATATATATATATATATATATATATATATATATATATATATATATATATATATATATATATATATATATATAATCCTTAAAGTCATGTGATCAAAATGTAAATATAACACAGAAAGTACAAAATGCACATTAAGATAGCACCATTTTGTAATCAAAATGTAAAGCAATGCCAAAACAGGACCTTTAGGTCCCTCTTTTGAAAGACGATTCTAAACTAATTGATGACATCATTGATGACGTAATGAATGCAGCATGTGCCATTTTACGAGACACGTGCTACAAAATCTACAAAATTAAATGGAATTACATAATTCAACTCGTTAATAAGATAATTGATCACCATAATTATCATAACAATATTATAAATAAATTCTTTATTTGCATATTTTTATCACAAATTTTGTATACGCAATTTCCTAGCAATAAAACAAATCAAATGCCTTTTGAAATATGATCTAGTGGATGTTTTGAATTTTGAGTGATGTTTTGTGAAGAAAGATGCTTTAAGGTAAGTATTATGTATTTATCTTAACAACGAAACTTGAATTTGGATGTAACTACAATAACATAACACAAAACAAAGGTGTATGTGTCTCTGGTAGCTGTCCCTGTAGAAGGCAAGACAATTTAAATAGCAGAAATGAATAAGGAAAGAAAGATTTGTGTGTCGTAGTACAACGAAGCAAAATATAAAATATTATTCAAAATAGATTTGTAAATGAAAAGACAAGATCTTGAGCAAACATTGATTCCCTATCCTAGTCCCTTTGCACATCTTTAGACCAATATACAATACAATGTATTAATGGCTTTCAATGTTCATATATAAAATTCTCCAAAATTCTCAAGACTTTGCTATCTACAAGTTTAATGGATATTTCTCAAATTTAATCACTCTCTTGAAAATCGTACCTCGACGAAAAAAAAATAAACTGCTCAACAGGAAGACTCATGTAACAATCATAACACACACACACACACACACACACACACACACACACACACACACTGTATAAATATATTGTCAAACAGATGTGTATTACGAAAATATGATATTTCAACTATACATTGGGAATTCATCAAATGGCAGGAAAGTAAAGTAGCACATATACTAAAATAATGAGAAATAGAATACACTTATACCATAAGTAAACAGTTGGCAAAATAAATAAATATAAACAATGACACCAAAGATACATTTAATCTCAATAAGCAAGGTCAATGATAGAAATTATTCAACATACAGTAAAACCTTATTATAACGGATATTATGGAAATGAAAATTAATATTCGTTATATGAATAGTTCGTTAAACTGATTTGCGTTGTGGATATATCCTTGTATTGAGATTAGATACGCCGACAAAAGCTTAATAGTGGTAACTTGTCTACGCAAATGTGTATACATTAGAAATTAAACGATGATTTGTTAAGAAACTGTTGAAAATAGGATGTAAAATAATATTGTATAAGTTGAACTACTTAAAAAATAAAACAAAAACAAAAACAAAAAACAGCGCGAAAGTCAGGAACCGCTTCAAATTTTCAACGCGTAATTTCATATGAAGGGATTTCGTTATATTTGAGTTTGACTGTATACATTGTATATAATAGAACACCATTCACAGGTTAAAGCAAAAATATCTTGAAAAGTGACTGAAATAAGTTATGTAAACACGAATTCGATGTAACATGAAAATATTTTTTATAAATTCTGACACATTGAGACAGCATTACAATAGCACGCATAAATGTAAATTTATATGCAACCTGAAAAAGAGGCGCCATAAAATCACAAAACTATTTGCATATCAACAACTGGTTATTTTGAATACAATATCTTGAAAGTGTATGGATTCTTTGCATAATACATGTACTGCTATATTTATGTTCACATTGAGTCCGTTTAGTATATTGATTTCAGCTACGACTAGTACGGAATAGTTTGTACATATGCTTTTAGTCAACCGTTACGTAACCAAATGTTTATTATGTTTGTAATCACTTTCGACGGTTTTGCCTTCTATCTATATAGCATTTAGGTTTTATGTCTTCTGTGTTGTGTTCCGAGTATCATTGATTATTTACGTACATGTACTATGTAATGTACACAAACGGTAGCTAGTGATACCTTACTGAAGTGGTTACTGATTATATCATTATCAAATATAAATATTTCGGATACCAAATTGATAATCTTCAGAATGTACAGGATACATATACAACTCTGGTGAATATTGGACAAACACGGACCTCCGAAAATCCAGAGATTAGATCAGGTGTCATGGAGGAGTAAGCATCCCTTGTTTGTTGACCGGTCACATCTGCCGTGAGTGTTTTATACAAGATATTCAGCAAGGAATGGGAATGGAGTTGTATTGTTTTTCCGCTTTATCACAGATAACATACATAACACTTATCAACAGTATTCTAGTTCGTATAAAACATTTTATCATCTTAGCTACTGTTATATGCCCTAAAATAAAAATTTCAAATTGTAGATATAAATTCCATGTTATTTAAGATTAAACTGCTATCAGTTGGCATTCATAATCCCATGAATACCAACTGACAGCAGTTCAGTGCTTATATTTACTTATTTCTTAAGTTTTCCCACTTTTCTTTTTTCTTTTTATAAATTGCAATTCAAATAAACCATAAAGAATGTACATCCGTTCTTGTACGCACAATTCCTGGAACAGCCGTTGGAAGTTATGAGATGATGAACATTTGTATAAGGTTTACATAGTGTCGGTGTCAACAGATGGTAAATATTATAATGTGTATAGGTTAAACATATTGCAATCATTTATCACAATTTTGCTCTAATGATTTTTTTCATCACATTATTGAACTAGAATGTTCAAAATAGCATTTTTGTAAATGAGAGAAATATTATGTGTAATGAAATTTAAATGTGTCGATCTCGTCTCTACCACTAAAAACTGGTCGCCATAACATCATTGAAAAATTTCTGTGTTGTGTAAATCACCATTCAAAGCAAACAAAAGAACTGTGTTTTGGTTATTGATGTGGTCCTTCTAATGAGATTTCAGAATACATTACAATTATTTCAAACTTTAGACAAAGATCTGTGATCTTCATTGTGATTTGGTTGTATCACGGTGTCTAGATGTCACAGTAGCTTATATCGTTCACGGGTATTAGCTGTGTTTGCATAAATTTTATTTCGATTTTGTCTTCTTTTATTACTTGTACTTGATACACAATAACAAATAAGAGGCATAACAGGCATTGAAAAAATCTTATATTCCTATACAGTTTGTGAAAATAAGGTTAGGTCCAATGTGGTATGCATATGTAAACAGCAAGGTTGAGTTAAACAATTGCAAGTGAATAATTACCACATTGTGTTTCTCAAACAATTGTCACAAAACATATTAGAACTTAAGAATTGTTATGCCTGTGTATATCCCTTTTTGCTATGCTATATCAATCGGAGTTGTGAAAAAGGACTTTTTTTTAATGTTTCAGTTAATGTCCATTTAACGCTGGATACTTATATATCGGAAGTCTTGCAGCACAAATACACAATACCGCAGTCAAAGCCACACCACCAACACAAATAATCATATTAAGCTAATACATAATGCGTCAAGTCCATCTTGGAAATTGGTCCCAGTTTAGGTTTTACCATAAAAACCAACTTCTTTGTTTTTTCATTCTTCGTGATTCCCTTGAGCTCTCTTTATGGTCCTGTGCTTTCAATGACCTTGTCTTTAACCCCGGATGATCTGCATCCTGTTGGAATGAATGAACACAAATTATTCACATAAATATATGAGCGTAAATAAGAAAGAGAAAACAATATATACTCACATCGGAAACAGGAAATTTAAATATTTTAAGCTGTTGACTGGTTTTTATGATTGTTTCTGACGGCTGTTTGATTCACAAGTTTAATCTAAAATCGTGGATAATAGACTTAGTCATAACATGGAAATGAAAACAAAGTTTTGTATTGCAGAAACATTTTACTAATTAAGTTACAAGGCATCTTAGCACTAGTTCGATCCCTAAACTGATTATTGTGAGACATTTTGCTAGTTTACTAGGAGAAGGCCGGTAGTTTCTTCTCGGGTACATTGTAAGCGGGATCTCACCTCCACCATTTGAAACAGTCCGCCACCATATCACTGGGAAATGTTGAACGTGTCGTAAAACAAAATCAAACAAAACATTTTTTTACTTTTTCATATTTTACATAAATTACTGATTAAAATGAATGCTGCCACATATCTTTCTAACTGCATTGCACAGGCATATTCTAAGTTGACAAGAAGATATCTATATACATATATAGATTTAAATGAAAACAATTAAATTGGTCAATCTCGCAGTCTTGTCCATTTATTAGAATTAGTTATATGCTTGTAATACAGAGGAAGTATAATCCTTCATAAAATGCTGACAAAGTATATGATCGAGCTCAATTAAAACATAATCAGATACATGCACTCCAGAGTTGACCATATTATTTTTGTTATGCACTCTAAGAGCCAAATTAAAACATGATCAGATACATGCCTCCAGCGTTGACCATATTATATCCTTGGGTGCATTCTAAGACCCCAACTAAAACATTATCAGATGCATGCACTCCAGACTTGACCATATTGTTTCAGTGGGTGCTCTCTTAGTTTACTTGAAAGAGTCTTACTATGAATGAGTCGTATAACTTTGATACACTTATTTTCCAAAGATATAGATTAAAGAGATCGCAATTAATCATTATAGTAACATGCGTTACTTTACAGATTTGATTTCGTAGGCATTGACCATCGTTTCTAAAAGACATCTTATTAAATCTTATTATCACCCCTACAAGCAGCATTCAATATAAAAATCTTAGATCCCAAAGTATAAATCTTCAGGTTGACCATGGTATAAATACAAATCTGGTAAAAATAGACAAACACAGACCTCTTAGAATCAAGAGGTGAAATCAGGTGCCATGGGGGAGTTAGCATCCCCCGTTGACCGGTCACACCCGCCGTGAGTCCACAGTCAAATCCAAATGAAATAAGCGAGGAACGAATCCTAATAACAGTTGAACTGATCAATTACTTTGAGGAATAAAAACAATTGTGCCTTTATAGGTTTGAAAGGATTGCAATCATAATAGACAACTGTGGTCAATAAATTTACAAAGGACTTGACGACTGATTCGAAATGTTCTAATCAATTTCGTTACTAGACAGTGATGAGTATGCAATCAATAAGGCACATAACTTATCACAAAAAATTTAATTCATCATTTTGACATTAAAGAGGTAAACATTTGAGAGGCAACACCGCCCACAAACGGAATTTAGAGATCAAGCAAAAGCACATGTATTCAAAACATAATGGGCTGTCGACGTAAACTTTACATGAGGATTTTAAATAATATTTTATACATCAGTAAAAGATCACCTGCTGCTTAAAAGATTAAATACATGTACACGTTTTTACTAAAATTGACTTGCAAAACATATCCCATTGTGAGCGTTAGTTTGAAATCGCCATTAAAAATTAACTTAAAAAGATAACTGCGGGTCAAGAAGGCATGTCTAACATGAAGATTTCATATACAGAGATAAACTACTCACTGACAAATTATTGACACAGGGATATCGAAAACCGCGTTTAATGTCAACGTTCCGCAAATTTTATGGTCGGTATAATATTCTTGTTTGCGACTACCCTGTTTCACTAAGTGAAATGTTGAGTTGCCTTTTCGTTGGCGGTTGTTGAGACGTATGTACAATTGTGACGAGGATACACTCCTCACTTGTTTCATTGGACTTGACTGTGGACTCACGGCGGGTGTGACCGGTCGACAGGGGATGCTTACTCCTCCATGACACCTGATCCCACCTCTTGGTTTCCAGAGGTCCGTGTTTGTCCATTTTTACCGGATTTGTATCTATGTCCTGGACATTCTATTGATTTATACTTTGGTATCTGAAATTTTTATATGGTAACATGGTAAAGCTCTTCCGAGTTTTGACCTAGAGGTCACATGCATGGTAAAGGTCTTCCGATTTTTTACCTAGAGGTGACATGGTAAAGGTCCTCCGCATATTTGACCTAGAGGTAACATGGATGGTAAAGGTCTTCCGAGTGTTTGACCTAGAGGTGACATAGTAAAGGTCTTTTGACTATTTGACCCAGAGGTGACATGCATGGTAAAGGACTTCCGAGTGTTTGACCTAGAGGTAACATGGTTAAGGTCTTCCGACTATTTGACCTAGAGGTGACATGGTAAAGGTCTTCCGATTGTTTGACCTAGAGGTGACATGCATGGTAAAGGTTTTCCGACTGTTTGAACTAGAGGTGACATGCATGGTAAAGGTCTTCCGACTGTATGACCTAGAGGTGACATGGTAAAGGTCTTCCGACTGTTAGACCTAGAGGTAACATGGTAAATGTCTTCCGAGTGTTTGACCTAGAGGTCACCTGCATGGTAAAGGTCTTCCGACTGTTAGACCTAGAGGTAACATGGTAAATGTCTTCCGCGTGTTTGACCTAGAGGTCACCTGCATATCACGGATACGTCAGACAAATACTGCAAGCAGGCAATTTAGTATTTATTCCATGCCTTAAAACTGTTTAAGTGTTAAGATGAAGTTGATGAATATAATCTAGTGTTCAGAGGTTTCTTTGCTGCATCAGAATGGATTATAACTTTGGTATTATGTTTATAATATTAAGAGTTGATTTGACAATTTTGAAAAAAACAACATCCGAAGACGACAGCTCATTTTAATTAAAGCATTCTCATTAGGGAATTGTTCGATATCGAAAATATACTCAAGTTATACAATAATTATAGCGATATAAGCTGTCAAAATGATGATTTTTGTGAAATGATGTATTAAGAGAATATGATAAATACAAATACATTATCAAACATGTGGAACGTTGTAAAAGATCTTCTTTTCGAATTCATTTGTTTTATCAGAATTCAAGTTTTCCCGTACCTTAAAAAATTTGGTTGCATTTTCGTATGCAATGACCTTTCAGATAAACTTAAACTTAAACCATATCAAATATGCTTCGTAATTCTGTAAGGGGGGTTCTTTACGAGCTCGGTCTATCAGCAATCTCGGTTTTTGACATAACAGGCGTATGTTAAAGTCGGCCGATGTTCGTGTGTTTTAAATTCGCTTTTAAAATATAGGACGCAATTTTTATTGGAAAGTGCATGTAATATGTAAAATACGATCCCGTACTTTTTAAAGCTATTGTAAATACTTGAAGAAAATTGGATGAATATATGAATTAAAATAAAAGGTCATTAATAGAAATGTCTCCAGTCTTTAATTTTATCCCGAATGCTGAAATTGCCAAAATCAAAACAGTATAACTGTGAAAATTGTGCGTACCTCATGTTTTACAATCGTGCCGCCATGTCCGGTGGAGTTGGGCAGTCCATGATTATATGTGTCAAGAATGATAAAGCCGAGAATGCGATTGGACGAGTTAAAAATGGGTCGAAATCACCCGATATACCTGGCACGTGAACAATTTCAGAAAAGAATGTTTTGAAACGAGGGAAAAGATCGACTTTGCCTGATTGAGGTATGAAATGATAGTGTACGAAAATAAACGCAAAGGGTAATAAGAATAGAATATATTTTAACTGCAAATAGCACGTGTTTATTGGACACTCGGTAATCTTCGTAAAAATTACCGAATGTTAATTTGAAATGCTTAAAGTAATGGCGGACAAGTAATAACTGAAATTACGGGTTACATTTAGCATGATTGTTGCAATTATACGAATGCATTTGTTATTCTAACGACCAGATGGTCTTTTTGGGATATATATGGTATAAAATATTACATAAAATGGGCATGTAAAATTTTTCACCTACGACAGCTCATATCCCTTTAGGTTTATAGTCTGTGCGAGAAATAAGTTTTCATAATCGTATTCGATTAGATATGATAAACATTCGATAATTATTTGTTTCATATAAGGTATCTATATCGTATGTGTATATTCAATGCATTATTATTATTATTATTAAATTCTTCAAAAGCTAATATAGTTATCTTTTTATAGTGGGTACTCTTAGACGGATTTGACTATACATTTAGATTTATCATTTGCCAGTTTCTCTTTAGAAAATATACATATATTTCAACTTGATCGTTGCCACTGCTGGTGGACTGTTTGAGTCCCTGAGGGTATACATAAACCTAGTACCTGGTATTTCGGTACTTATTGATAAGTTTATACTAAAGTATAATTATTCGTTGGCGGGGAGAACTTATCATAATGTCGATCCTACTCAGTTTTCTGTTCTGACAGGCTTTATGTGAAATGTCATTTATTACAAACTGAATAACCGTATGTGCAATAACAAGTAGGAACAAATACTCTTGCCGATGATATTTTAACGATTTGTCTAAAATTAATATTTGTCCAGGTCAAGAAAGGGTTCACAACAGTTATATGGATTTTACTACATTAGTTATGTATGTTCTGTTCTTGAATGATACTAATGACTTATGTACAGAACATTCTATCGTTCAACCCTCTAGACAATCATAACGTAATTTTGTCCACTAAATACCCCTGTAAAGATATCGACAATTATTTGCAAGATTAGTATGTTAATTACGGATACCCGATCAAACCTTGTTCTTTGATTGTCCATGGAAGTGACACTATGAAAGGCACAGGAATACGAACTACACAAGACAAGCGCTAGAAGCGCCTACTTATACAGTATGGTCTTTATACAAATGGTTAATATATATGACAATTTGCAGTGTACCACTAGCCACATGTCATACAAGGTTTATAATGTAGCTCTGAAATAATACGTGATACCTTCTTGCATTTAATTTGCATACTTTTACAATCAACCATATTTCTAACGGTGTCGTATATAATCAAACGGTTTAATTTTCTTCACGACAGCGAATATATTTGCTGTATTGAAGTAGGCAATAGCAGGCGCACTTTAGGTGCTGTATAAATAGTATACCAATCACTGCCATAAAACACTTATTTGGCTTAGGGGACGACCATTTGATTCGGCGGGGGGGTCTGGCAAATTTTGTCGAGTCAGATTATGAGTCAGATTATTCATTTTCATACCGTCGTAGGACAGAATATTCATTTTCAAGCAGACCAGGGACAGATTATTTGTTTTATTCATTTTTTTTCACTATTGTCATGTGATCAGAAATATAATATATTGCAGTGGCAGATCCAGAAATTTTTCAAAGAGGGAGTTGAGGTTGAGGAAGTAATATAAGTATATACTATTCAAAAATGTTATAAAATACAAACCTCACTGCACACTAGATTATTGTGAGGCAAGATTGTGATACGAAACTCATTAAACGGTAACATTTTACACGCTGTCCCATTTCAATGTTTTGGAAGCCTTAACTGGTATTTGTTGGACCTCTGTGAACGAGTGGTTAGAGCATTGGGCTTTAAACCATGAAGTCTCTCACTTCTGATCAGCGCAGATTCGAGCCCCGCTGGAAGCTAAACTGATATTTGTGAGAAAGTTTACCAGTTTACTTGCGGAAGTTTGGTGGTCTCTTCCCGGTACATTTTTAACGAATTCTTTCCCCCACTAATAAAAACTGGCCACCACCATATAACTGAAAAATTGTTGAGTGTGGCGTAAAACACAATTTAGTATTTGGTATATGTACAAACACACACAAATGGATGGAGATAGTCATTGTACTATGTATTCAACCAAACTTTGTTGTCCTCAATTTTTTTTTCTTGGAGTTCGGGGTTACATGATGCTGTACATGAACGCATTCATTCAGTGTAAAGAATTGGATATCATCGATGATTAAATTTTCATATATCTAGCTGATTATAACGCAATGTAGGGAAAATCATATACATTCTGATATAATGCGAATTTTGCTCATATTCATACATACTTAAAAAACGCAAATCAAATTTTATTTACTGATATGTAGGGCAAACACTTTAGAGATAAACTGACATAAAACTAAGCGTATTCAAAGGCCATGAAATTAAAAATATATAGACAAATCCAGGGTGGATTTATGCTTTGAAGTTCAAGGGAAGGAAGGGTAGAAAGTTGTTTTATTAATTTTCTAACTTCTTTTTAAAAATACAGCGAAACCTCGCTATTAAGACCACCTATGTGACTCAAAATAGTCTGTTTAAAAGAGATGGTCTCTTAAGTAAGGTACTGTACTGATTCAACATTAATTAAAAAACTGGAAATCCATGGTCTTAATTGTGAAGTGGTCTCCTATGCGAGGTGTTCTTTAGGCGTGTTTCCACTGTATAGAGATTTTAATAATGTTTGTCAAATTCTGGGCTTCCACTGTATAGAGATTTTAATCATTTTTGTCAAATTCTGGGCTTTTGAGTTTATTCTTATTCACTGTATATATAGTAAATCCATATAACCCTTTCTTGACTTGGACAAGTTTAACTTTTAGGAAATAACATTAAAATGACACTAACTAGAGTGATTGTAACATAATGTGGATATACCACTGTAACAAAGAGGGCGTTATACACGTATCTTCTAAACATTTTTTCTTCTTCATACATACGATTAAAGGAGACGGTTTTCTTAACCACTGCAAATCATTCTAACCAAGTATTCATTTTTTTTTCCTTGTGACTTTATTTGTCATGTAAGAGAGAATTTCATTGTTTCTGTTATATGCATGCAAGTTTCCAATGAGTTTTGCAATCAAAATTTACGGTATATGGTTTCTGCCTGCAAAAACTAATATTTTGCATGAAAGTAGTTTTTAAGCATACAAGTTTTTATCTCGTTTTTAACACAAAAATGCTACGAGAGATCATGAGGCTATTATCTACAATGTACGTTATAGAACACGTACTTAAACAAATAGAAAACACAGTGTAATACAGCTACTCAATGTTCTTAAATGGTTCATTCTCATTTGTAATAAAATCAATATGATAGACACACGAAGCGAAGTCTAGCTTTAGTTGTACTCCAAGGCATGGGACAGGCTGCTTTGAAACTCTTATAAGAATTGAGTATACAAATAGTGCCAATGTTTAGATGTTCATCGAAGACAGAGGTGCCAATCAATTTGTGGCCCTTAATAAAACTATAGTCTTTCTTTTTTAAAATAAACTCGTGCAACAAATAGACACATATAATAAAGATTCTTCATTCATAAAGAAGCCATCATTCATAAACAGAAATGAGGTTCAGTGGTATCGAATTATATATGTGAAACCATGCATAACACAGACAGAACTTTCCACCTTGTACAATTAAATTCCATGCAAGAGTAAAGTCCAGTAAGGCAAATCCCTGTAAAAAATACAAAAGTAGAAAATCTGGCCTCTTTTTGTGTTGTTGGCAAAAATACAGTTTTATAGAATATTGACACAGTTTCTTTACACTGGTTTGTGAAAACATTTTATTACATTAGCTATTGATGTGAACATGATGGTACATCTGCCTCAACTTGAACTAAAATGTAACAAGCAAAGTACACAGCAGTACAAAAATCATAAGATGAACCATTACATACCATCTGTACTTTAAAAGCATCATCAGCAGAATGGAATTTTATCAAAAGAAGACAAAGCTAAAAATTGTAAGCTTCAAAAATATTTTGTGAAGCAAAATAAAAAACAACATCTGTATAAAGACAAAATACATTTTGAGCATTTTCATGATCCTATTAACAAAAATAATATTTACGGTAAAAAATATCATTCTGTTGTTATTACTTACTAAACATTACAAATTACTATCTGTATCAATACAGGGAATATTCAACAAGCATGAAACTGACAATTCTATCTTAAATATAGACAGAAACAAACACTTAAAGTCAAGGATATGCATAATTACTTGCACTCTTTCATGAAGATTTAGGTTAGTAAACATTTACAAATATTATGTAACGAAGGAGGGAGAGATATGTATGCAATTATGGTCTATATGAAAAGCAACCACATTCGACATTATATCTGCCATGTGGAAACAAAACATATAAAATATGACGAAAAAATCTATAAAGTCATTACTAATAAGTCTATCATTTCAAACTGCAATTTTTTTTACTTGAACAGAGGAAGCACTGTTGACCGAGGCCTCATGAGTGTAATATTTATTTTATTATACGGAATGTCATAATTGTTGCTTTAACATATTACCATAGATATTTTACATCTCAGCTATTAACCAACCAGCAAGCTAAAAAGTACAAAACAAATAGCCAATTTGTTAAATTTCATGATCCTTTTTACTGGACAAACAATGTGTTTAACGCTTTGTAGTTACGCAATTTTCAAAAATAAAGAATATATTCATCATACTAATTTAGCACAAAATGGGTTTCATTTATTGTTTTCGTTTTAAGCCATTTACCTCTAGACACATTTGGACTGGTCTAAGTTATTAATTTACAGAGGAATTCATTATTTTTCAGGGTTGATGAGTTAAAATACGGAATATTTTTATCCAAATGCAATACATATGATGCTCTTGTAATACTCTGAATCATCATAGGATGGTTATGGGCTAATCAGTATGGAAGCAGTGATTCATACAACACGTGTAGGACTGTTAGGGTTTTATACAACTGATACATGGAATTATTGGAGGATTGTTTGCTTTCACAAGGGTATACATACACAAAGTATCTGGTACTTCGTTACCAGCTGATAGTCACATACCATAGGCGTTGGAAGCAAATTGAAAGTGGGGGGGGGGCTAAACCAAACTTACCACAAAAAACAACACAAAACACACCACAACACACACAACCAACTCAACGCCGAAACGTCTGGGGGCTAAACCCCAAATTTCCAACAACTATTGAAAGTGGGGGGGGGGCTAAACCAACTTAAAACACACACACACGCCAGAAACGTCTGGGGGCTAAACCCCAAATTTCAACAACTATGTCTATCTTTGCAAAATAAAGTGTGTGTGTGTGTGGGGGGGGGGGGGTTAGCCCCCCCCCCCCCCCCCCCCCCCCGGTTCCGACGCCTATGCATACTAAAGTAATATTTGGCACTGATAACACCATTTGAATTCTAAATTCTTCAAGAGCTAAGATAGTTATCGTTTCACAGTGGTTACTCTTAAACGGATTTTGAATATATACTTATTTGGCCTTGTAAAATACCAATTTCTCTTTAAAATTATATATCTATTTGAGATTGAGGCTCAACTTATGAAATCTAATTGACAGAAACAATCGACTTGAGCATTATAATTATTATAATGTAATATTTATAAAATAAAAGTTAATATAAATCTATAGACCATGGTCTGTATTGTTGAATTTTGGCGTTCGGTTTAATAGTAATTAAAAGATACCAATTTTGGTTCTCGATAGTAATACTATTATTTGCTACACTGGCCAATGATACAACTATTAATTACTATACTACATGTACTAATCACAAAATTATCAATATCGAAGCACGATAAAAACATCCTATGAAAAATCATTATGACCACTGTACAAAAAGCTTGAAATGTTCCAACAGGGTAACTTTGTTTGTGTGCATGTATACAACAGGAATTTGTATATAAATTAACACAATCAGATAATCTCAGAACCTGTAACATGAAAAAGCATGACAGTTTTGTTAAATATTAGAATATTTTCGAGTTCTTAGGCCTTCAGATTATGATTACACAATGAATACAAAAATGATACACTCATTGTCAATACATTTCAAATTCAAAGACATCTCACAGTACACAAATATCTAATATTCCATATTCTCTTTTGAGACCGTATATTCTCAGTGTTAGTAATGATTAATATAATGATAAAAACCGCGTAAGTTCAATGGGCAATTAAATTCTATTTCCTCAAGTCTGGGAATATTCTCAACTCAGCCTGCTGAGCCAGTCAATTGATATGATTAGCTAACCATGAACAACATTTTAGACTTAAGTAATTCTTAAGTTTTATGGTACCTTGCCCTGATTAAACATGAAATGAAACATGGATATATTGTCGTCGAAATCTAGATCTAACATCAAATAATGTGGGTACATAAGACATCTTTAAAAAAATAATACATGAGACCCAATGGGCCTTAACGGTAACCTGAGAAAAATTTCCTGTCAAGTTTGGTTAAAATTAATTAGTCCACTGGTTCTTGAGAAGTCGAAAATGTCTCAAAGTTGACAAAAGAATATCTTTTTTATTTTGGTGTCTGATCCCATGACCGTCAAATTTTGTCAAAATGATCCTTAGATAATTCCTAACAACTTTCTCATATATCTTTGTATACTAAAAGTTAATGCGTTTTGAGTTATTAAACCATTTGTATACAACTGTACCGTGTTACCGAGTTTTGAGTTATTAAACCATTTGTATACAACTGTACCGTGTTACTGAAGCGCCCCATAGTGGACGTTAATCGATTGATTCCATTTTCATTTGCAAACTTTGTAGAAATTGATTTAACAATAATGCATACAAAATTTGAAAGTCATCTGATCATTGGTTCAGGAGATAAAAATTTAAGATAATGTCAAAAAAACCAAAAAAACAGCCAGATATATGATTAAAATTAGTTCACTGGTTCTTGAGAAGAAGTTGAAAATGTCTAATTTTTTTCATATTTTTTTGTATACAAAAGTCAATCAGTTTTGAGTTATTAAGCCATTCGTATACAACTGTATCCTGTAGCTGTGTTATTCAAGCGCCCCCTAGTGGATCGTTTATTGACAGATTCAGTTTCAAAACTTCAGAAATCCAATTAAAGGGGGATAACTCCCATAAGCGTTGACCTGACAATTTCGGCCTTGTAAACTTTTTTGTAGATCTTTGTGTGCTGAACATTTTTGCTTCTTTCACTTTCTCTCGATCTATCATACATTTCAAGATAATGTAAAAAAAACAGTCAATGATATGCAAAATCCACATAAAAGGGAAAATAACTCCCATAACGGTCGACCTAACAATTTCAGCCCTATTGACTTTTTTAAGATCTTTACGTGCTGAACATTTTTGCTTCTTTCACTTTCTCTCTATCTATTATGCTTTTCAAGATAATAGGACAAAAATGTCCAAAAAATGCAAAATCCACTAAAAAATGGAGATAACTCCCAAGAGGGTCAACCAGACAATTTCAGCCTTTTTGACTTTTTTGTTTATCTTTGTGTGCTGAGCATTTTTGCTTTTCACTTTCTCTATCTATTATACTTTTCAAGATAATGCGAAAAAAAATCCCAAAACATGAAAAATCCACAAAAAGGGGAAATAACTCAAATAAGGGTCGACCTGACAATTTACATCAAAATAACATATTGGTAGATTTTTGCAAGCCGCTCATTTTAAGGTATCATTTATTTTGTCTAGCTTCAATAATTTTGGAGATACATGTTTTAAATTAAAACGTTCTATATTAAGCCTTGACAACCATATTTGGCCCTAGCCCCTTTACATCTGCAAACTTTAAACCGCTTTACATGGTTATATTTCCAAATAACTTTGGTTCAAATTAGCCCAATGGTTCTGGAGAAGTGAAAAAAAATTGTCTAAAATTTTACCGAAAAACTTACATTTTTCCATTTACATTGGTACCTGTGACCATGACCTTTGACCCCATGACCTTGAATTTTGTCAAAATTATCCGGTGATTCCTAACAACTTTAATATATAACCCTGCGTTACTAAAGCGTCCCCTAGTGGCTCATTTATGGACAGACTTCATTTTCGTTTGCAAACTTTGTAGATATTAACTAAACAATCATGCATACAAAATCTGAAAGTCATCCAATAATTGGGTCATGAGAAGGTTTTTAAAGATGTACCAAGTTTTAGTCCTTCTGGGCCCTTTTGAGGCTTATATGGGTCCTAGCCCCTTTCCATTCACAAACTTTATGCGGCTTCACATGGGGATGCTATATACAAAGTTTAATTAAAATTGGCCCACTGGTTCTTGAGAAGAAGTGGAAAATGTGTAAATGTTAATGATGGCAGACAAAAGACAATCGCAATAGGAAACCATGAGCCTTTGTCTCAGGTGACCTAATAAATGACGGAAAAAAATACTATGTGGTTGTACATAAAGAAAATAAATCTCTATTGTGATTGGAAGACTCTAGGAACTGCCCTAAGATAACACAAATATAAATAATAAATTGGAACCTGAAATTTTTGGGGACAGCTGTATCAATAAATTTCTTGAAATTAACCCTGTGTCACTTTATATTAAAAATTTATGTTATTAATACAAAGCATTAAAATTTCAATGCTGCAAGGTTTATTTCCTGAGCGTTTTGTTAATACTTGATGTACTGCAAATAAGAGAAAGCGGATAAACATAAATAAAGCACAAATGTCAACTTTTTTGCTTTAAAGAGAAGCGAATTTTTAACACCTAAATCTAGATTAGATATAAAACCATCATAATATAAATACGTGGCTACAAAAGGTGAAAGGTCAAAATAAATCCGATGTGTATGAAAACATTGCTTAAATGTTAAAGAGGTATTTGATATAATTATGCTATGAGACAGTTTAAGATTTTGACTTGGACAACAAAATATTTCATCAATCAGACCCAGTGGTGATGTAACACATCTGGTTGTTGACAATGCTTACATACATGATAAGATTTTTTCAGTTATAGGTAGCAATATTTCCTTCTATACTACAATTTTAAATTTTACATATTGAATTTTGTCAAGTTTTATATATATATATCATGATTTCAAAATATAAGAAGAAAATAGGAAATAAGAAAGAAATTTATTGCAAACTCATTTATACCAATCATTCATAGTACTATACTTTGTTTGATAGTACAAACAGCAACACATTTAATATCTTCAAATAATATCTTTAAGTTAGAAGCGGTTCTATTAACTATTTGGTTTATGTTAAAGAACGAACACTTACCCATAGAGAATACATAATTTTTGTTGAGAAGTCTCAATACAAAAAATTGATCAGATCTGATTGAGTGAGAATTATAGACAAATAAAGAGATGTCAATAAAAACTTCAACTGAAGTACAAAAATACATCATCATAAAGCTATCAAAATGATTTTATTAGAAGACTAAAAGTTTGCCAGTAAAACTAAAATCTTAGTTAAAACAATCAATTGCACTAGTATCATATAGAAAGAACATTTCCAATTTCCACTGGAAAAATCACAGTTAGCAAAAACAAATTCTTCAATCTGACATAAAGTATAACAAAAAAGTAAAGAAACTCCAAGTTAAAAATGAATAAATCAACATAATTTACATCAAAGAGTTGATTATTCAAATTTTCAAGTTTTGATCTTGATTGGCTAAACCGACAAAGTCATTTAGTAACGTTCTGCAGCTTACATCTATGCAGCATTTCACCCTTTTTTCTTCGGAGATGATTATTCCAAAATTGGATATATGTTTTCCATTGTCACATTTTCACCATTGCAATTGTATCTTACAATCTTTAAGTAGAGAAAAAATGGTTTAACTTTTGTTTTAAAGTTTAACTTAATATTTAAAACAATATCAAAGTATGAAAAAGATAAAATGTCTACAAATATCTATAGCAGAATGATGACTCTACAATTATAATATCATTCAGGAAAGTAATTATCATTTATTTACAAAAAAAATTATATTTATTTTTTTTATCCATGATATACCACAAAATTAATGAAAACGCAATTTATAATCTCAAAATTCTATATTGAGGAAGGGGATTATAAAACGTTTGTTGCCCTATAAAACAAAAGATATATAGGTGACCTTATAAATGTAATATGATAAAACACTTATCACATGGGGGTACCTGTTCTTTGAAATTCAGAACAATATCGCACGATTTACATTCTAAGTTCTCCAAAAGCTAAGATAATCATCTTTTACAGTAATTACTCTTACACGGTTTTGGCTATATATTATGATTTATCATTTGGCCTTGTATGATACCAATTTCTCTTTCAAAAATTTAAATCTATTCTAAATTGGAGCTAAACTATGGAGTCCGGGAGGTGACATAGTGGTGAAAATAAATTATTCTGTGTGAATGGAATAATTATTGAGAGAAAAAAATTATTCCATGTGAACAGAATAAAATTATTTCAAGTGAACACAATAATTATTTCTTTCATATGGAATAATTTTGTTCTCCCAATAATTATTTTGTTCCCACGGAATTATTTTATTATGTTACCACGGAATAATTTTTTTCTCAATAATTATTCCATTTGCACAGAATAATTTTTTTCACCACTATGTCACTCCCGGTAGGGAACTGATGAAGTCGTACTGACAGAAAGGATCGTCTTGAACATTTTGGCCAGTTTTTTTTTTCAAAACTACAACGTTCGTATTATGTTCATAATATTCAATAAAATATCAAATAACAAGGATTCTAAAAAACATGATTATCTAGAACAATTTAGCATCTTGAGGGCTTTTTATCACTCCTTCTTCGCTTTACTTTTTCGTCCATAATCGCCCCATGACCACTGCTACTTCGGTTTACTTTGATTTTCATCTATAATCACCCATAACCACTCCTACTTCATTTTAAAGTGATTTTCATCTATAATCGCCCCATGACCTCCCTAACCTCGTTTTAATGTGATTTTCATCTATAATCGCCCAATGTCCACTCCTTCTTCGTTTTACTTTGCTTTTCATCTATAATCGCCCAACAACCACTCCTACTTCGTTTTACTTTTTCATCTATACTCACCCCATGACCACTCCTACCCAATTTTACTTTGATATTTTTATCTATAATTGCCCAATGGCCACTCCTACTTCGTTTTACTTTGATTTTCATCTATAATCATCCCATGACCACTCCTTCTTCGTTTTAATTATTCCTACTTCGTTTTAAAGTGATTTTCACTGATAATCGTCCCATGACCACCCCCACTTCGTTTTATTTTGATTTTCATTGATAATCACCCAATGACCATCCCTACTTCGTTTTAATGAGATTTATATCTTTAATTGCCCCGTGAACACTCCTACTTCGTTTTAATGTGATTTTTATCTATAATCACCCCATGACCACTCCTACTTCGTTTTAATGTGATTTTCATCTACAATTGTCCCATGACCACTCCTACTTCATTTTATTTTGATTTTCATCTATAATCACCAATGATCACTCAAACTTCATTTTTTCATTTGAGCATTATAACTTTGGTATTATGTTTAGAATATTTACTTTGATTTTCATTGACAGTAGCTTAGCTTTTGGTAAAACAAAGCACTGGCTTTAAAAGTTTAACATCAATGCAGTGGGCACTTCACAGGGCAACACAAGAAATACATTATCTGTTGGAATTGGAATTATTTCTATATAATGTAATGACAATGCTTGAGAAGAAAATAAGTTCAAATAACAAAAATAATTCTTAAAATTGAAATGGTGAAAGTAAACAAAGCATTTCAAAATGTTAGTTTTCTGTCGATGTGATTGTAGCAGAGTGAAAGACCAAGAGTAAATTTGTCATCAATACCTAGAAATAGTTTAAATGACTTTCCATTCTTGGTTTTATCATTTTGGTAAGAAAAAAATGTTCATACTTCAATCCACTTTTCATGCAACTTTCAACCTCGTATCAAACTTCATTTACGTTTCCATAACAATGGCGTCACATTACTTGTATCCTGATTCTCATTTCATGCAATTTATTTACAAATCCAATTTAAAAATTCTTGCAAGTATTTCAGTACAATAAAAAGCATTCCAAATGGCCTTAGGGCCTGTAAACAAGAAACCTTTTTAAAAAATAAATTAAAATTTAAAGAAATTAATTGCAACTTACCTAGTAGATCAAATCAACTGTGTAACAAAGAACTTTTTTCATAATCAAGAAAGCTTTTGACACTGACACTAAAGGCGTTGGTTCTCAGATAGGTACTAAAGAACACATCTTATTTTCACGTAAATTTTTATTTATGACATTACTTGAGGAGTCAAACATAATTACATTTACTTAAATTATAAAAAGGCGCAGATAGCAAAGTATTAACCGTCAAGAAATCCAAAAGACGATAATTCTGTTGAACATTAGATAAAAATGACCCGAGAAGACCCTGAAGTGGGATCAGGTGCTATGGAGAAGATCGAATTCCGTCTACTGATCACACCCACCGCAAGCACATAGTATAATGAATAGTTGCTTTTATTTGTGGGGGATTTAACTTTACTATATTCGCAGTAAAAAAAATTCATAACCAATATGTAACTTATCTTACACAAAATTAAATATGTTCCCTTCAGAAAAATGCCAAATTTTCTCACCGTGAAATTAAACAACTACACAGGAATTGAAAAGAATTTTAGAAGACTATGAATATGTTATTGGTTTATATGAGTATGCCGGTGTCCTTGAGGTTATAGATCTCCGTCACCCTTTTTCATCATAAACTGGGATGCAATATTTGAACAATGCAATGGAATTTAAGTCAATCTTATCAGTTGATAAATATATATCTTATTGAGAAAAATAATGAATCAAATCTTATGAAAATTTGTGAGCAAGAACATTTTACAATGTTTTAAAGTATGCTCTTCTGGAAACATACACACACCAGGTACCTTTTCATTCTACACCTTTCTGTATGGTACAGGCACCTTTAATTGTATAGGACTACAATATCTTATTTACCAAAGAAGAAAAACAAAATACAGAATTGATTTATTCAGTTTTTTCCATGTTTACAAACTTTATGTAGTTTGGGCTTATCTAACAGAATAAATGTACAAGTATTCATTATACACATCTGAAGGTTCCTACTGAAGACATCATCTAAATAAAACATCTTGACCAGAAACTTTATTGGAGTCGTTATACTAAACCATTTCTTAAAGATTTTTAACTGACTTCAAACCAAGAATTGATTGTAAATATAATCCTAAATCATGTTACAGAAAGTCATTACTTATGAAATTATAGTTTTATAAGGTGATCCTCTGAACAAAGGCCTGGTTCATATTTTTCCACTTGTTTCCAACATGCAGAGTAAATCTACACGATGAATATCCAATCATACTATAATAGCTTTCACATAATAAGCCGCCATGTTGTCAATCTCTTGTTGTAAGCCATGACCCAGGTCAGTCAGGTTCATTTGTTCTCTTTGGTTCAGATGAGAATCTTTTAACTTAACATGTTTAAAAAAATCATGTTCCAACAATGATAAAAGTGCATTTGGTGTCCGATGTCAATAATGAAGAAATGGAATTTCAAAATGTTACGACACTCTATGCAAACCTACTACTTTGATCATACAACTTGTATAATGAGGTTATCAAAACAAATACTAGGTCTTAAGTGAGCCATGGTAATGACATCTACATTGGCACACTCATTTGATTAGAACCCTGGAATTTTTTTTCAGAAGAATAAAAAAAAGAGCAATATACAAATGACTAACCTCGGCACCACAAAGGTCAAAAATAGCTTCCACAAGATCACCAAGATTATTCTGGTGACCTAATAAAGGTATAACAAAAACTTCATCACATATATTTTTAAAAAATGTCAAAAGTAACTATGATTTTTACCAATGATTCCATTTTCTATCAATGTATCTTTAATATATTGCAGTTAGTATATCATAAAATGTTTGAAATGTATGTATTTACATGTACATAGCAAATTCAATAATACAATTCATTAATAATCACTAAACTAAACTTTAAAAGAGATAACAATATCCTAGTAAAAGAATAACAGTACTTCAACAAGTTCGAAAGATTTACAAATCTTTGCTTCTTTTATGCAATAAAATCTGTACTAAATTTCCATTTATTTTTTTATTTTATTTATTTATTTTTTTTTTTTTACGCCATACTCAACAATCTTTCAGTCATATGATTATTGGTGGAGGAGAAACCCTGGTTACCCGGGTAAAGACCACCGACCTTCCGCAAGAAAAAATTTCCATTTATACAATGCAGTCTGTACTAAAGTAAAACAAAGTAAATAACTTATTGACAAGTTCAAATGTCACCGTGTATCCACAATGCTGAAAGACATTAATGCCATGCAAAAGTTTATAAAGAATCAAGGTATAACTTAAAGAGATAAAATCATTCCTACGTGCTTATTGTGTTAAACATATCATCAACTGTAGACATTTTGTCAAACTCTCATATATCAAGTACATAAATTGTTAATGATACCATGCTTTCTTGTAAAATGCATCTATACATATACACACATCTAAAATTATGAACATCACCGGACTTTATAACATTGGATCAATAATATCTGAATATTCCGGTTTCAAGAAAAATTATATGCCAAGAATCAAACTCAAACAAAATTAAAAATGACATGTAACAATCTAAAAGTATGATAATAAAAATGGTTTAAGTCTTAATATCTTAACTGAGAGAGATTTCGAGACAATCCTCCTCTTCTTTACTTAGAGATCACTGTTCATATAGATTGCACACTAAATATCACTTAGATCAATCTTGTCTTACGAATCTTAAAACGCAGTAAGTCAGTACTGATCAATTTTACTTTTCTTCACATATATAATCTCTAAAAATAAGTTCAGTTTGTTTGCCCGTTTGTGCAAAAACAGAAAGTTAGGTGAACCATGTATTATTACTATGAGATTGGACTAATTGCTTAAATGGACATGTGTAAGAGATATTGTTCCATTAAATTTTCCAATAGAAAACATTCAAAAGTAAAGATAAAAAAACTTTTCATGATTTACAGCAGTTGCTACACCAGATGCATTTTACAATTTTGTGAATAGCACGTAAAAATTTAATCGTATGTATCTTTGCCACCACAATATGCAAGTTTGTGCAGTTTTAGTTCATCATACAGAATAGAGAAATAGCTCTTGCATCTAGGAGTCAAGTAATTGGATCATGCTTTTGCTCATGTGACTAAATTGTTCCATGCATGATAAATCGCTCATACCCAGTTGCTTTGTGGGAAGACTTTCGTGACAGGAAAATCCATTTCTTTGTTCTCTTTACTTTTACCTCTTTGTGACTGGAATGAAACAGAATTTGCCATTAAAATTCAAATACTAGTTGAATAATATCAATAAAGGTCACTGGTAAAACACCAACAAGTCACATGCCAATAGAAGTTTTTTTGAAGTTCTGAACCAAATAAAAAAATGATTATAATTTATGCTAAACATGTTTTTGTATACATGGTAACTGGTAAAATAAGAACTCAGTTCATCCTTTATATTTGTTTAAGGAAAAAAACATAAAAATTAACAAACATCCATGTAGCTGTTCACTTTTGGATAGCCATTTGTGTATAGATTTGTTTGTTTAAATAGTGTTTATTTCAGGATCAATAGTTTTTCAAAATGGAGGCAACAAGTTTTAAAGGTAGCAGAGAAGTGTTTTGATGAATTTAGAAAGAGGACGAAGGTTTTCTCCATGTAAACTGGCAAACTGCCTCATAAAATCAGCTCAGATTCCTGTGAGGCACAAACCCATGCTGGCTTAAGGTTAGAGACATCATGATTTAATGTGTGATGCTCAAACCGCTCAGACACACATAAACAGAAAATAACAAAAGGCAGAGCCAAACATATATCATCCTAATTTTTCAGCACTTATTAACAGAAATAAGTCAGATAAAAAAAAGATCTGAAAATACATAAGGAAGTCGGAAACATACATATCATAATAATACATTCATAAATATCTGCATACAGAAACACTTCATAGCATGTAAAACTTCTAGTAAAATCCATACAAAATAGTAAAATCACAGCAGAACAACCTGAAAACATCTAATAACCTTGAAAGATGAAAATAGGTCAAATAAACCAAATTTTCAGCAGTTAGGCTTAAAGTATATTTTACAGATGAGAATCGCGTATTGCTATACCAGTATCATTAGAATAATACATCTGAAGATATAGCATTCGATCTAATAGGAGTTTCTGGTAAAATATCAAATCTCTTCAGCATGTTCAGTCATTTGAGATTTGAGATAATTTGAATACAACATTATTCACATCAATAGCATAACTACATATATCTGAATTGTAGGCACATTTGAATATTCACCCATCTTCACATTATATATATATATATATATATATTACTGCATTCCTGGAAATTTTTGCCCCTGGTAACAATAATAATATTCACCCCATCTTAATTTCTCCCAATATCACCATAGTTTCATGGATGGCACATAAGTGTTTCAATTACATGTATATAGCTTGAAAATTTGCCTTTCATTTTAAATCCTGTGTCGCAGTAGGTGTCGGCACGTTAAAGAACACTCACTGTTCACTGTTTTAATAGACCTTTTTTAAAAAAAATTAACCAAAATTCTTTCTGTCATGCAAATTTGATTAATTAATCAATCTTATGTCATATCATGATTTATTCATATTATTACAATAAATTCAATGATGCATTTCACAAATGGTTGTTAACTGAAATTCAGTAAATTTTCTGTGACAGCTTATGTTAGATTTACAGATTAACAATCTTTGATCTTTTGCAAAATGTTGTCCTGGTAATACACATGATACCTGTGTTAAGAAATATGATTTTAGTATGTGGCAGTAGTATACAGAAGTGAAAGCATGTCATATGATAAATTACAGATTGTGCATTAAAACTAGTGACTTCACTCAGTGCACGGTAAGTTTATAATCAAGGGAAGTAACTGTGAAAGCATTAGGTCTTATTTTTAGTCAATCTATTACCTCCTGTTTTTATTTTAATATTTCCAATATCGGCAGTTACTTACAATTTTGTGTTTATTTCAAAAGACAACTATATTGTCATTCATTGACACCTGATCCCACCAGATCTGGATTTCCAAAGGTTCGTGTTTGTCAATGTTCACCAGATTTGTGTACTGTAGACTAGCGGCAAGTGTGACCAGTCAACAGGGGAGGTTTACTCCTCCATGACAAATGATTCTACCTCTGGATATCCAGAGGTTCATGTTTGTCAAATGTTCAAAAGATTTGTGTACTGTAGACTGACAGTGGGTGTGACCTGTCTATAGGAGATGCTTACTCCTTCGTGAGACTTGATCTCAACTCTGGATTTCCAGAGGTTCATGCTTGTCCAATGTTCACCAGATTTGTGTACTTGTCTTCTGGACAACCTGAAGATTAATACATTGGTATCTCTGTTATATAGCAAATATTATTACAAATTTAACATGTTTAATAAGTGACATAAGGACACACTTTATCTGGTTGATATATTTCAATAACAGTACAAAATATATCAGACAAAAGTTTCAATAACAGATGCATAGAGAAAATTAATTGAATGTTTAAAAGGGAGGTAACTCTTTAAAACCAGTTGAACTATGTGCAATAATTATGTAGCAAAGGATGATTGAACACACAGTATGTCTGTCTACATAGTATAAACAAGCAAAACTTGATACATATAATTGTATATGGAAAGTAGATAATATCATAGAAAGTGTGGGTTTCTATCAAATTTCTATTTATGTGCTTCCTGCCAAAGACAGAAATTGGAAGATTATTTTAAGTGACATCTAGTGGCAATCACAGTCATCTAACAACAGCTCAAATTGGATAGTTCACAACAGTCATAGAGAGAACTTGGTACGATGTTTGAGAGCAGCAGCTAAGAAAGTTCCAGTGTGGCATTGTACATCTTGCTAATTCTTCATACAGTTTGCTTTTACATCCGAGATATGGCATCCTATATGTCAACTAAACTAGAACCTTAGTTAGAAACACCTTAATTAGGACACCAACCAATGATGATTCACATTGTCCATCTCACTAATTATCCCTTTGCATACTTTCTTATGGGTCCATCTAAAAAATAAATTCCATGTCAAGAAACCTTTCTGTGAGACTTAACTAATAACCATTTGTAGAGAAATCTTGCTTACAAGACCATCTCACTAATAAATAATTCTTTGTAAGTAACCTATCTATGGGACAACATCACTAACTGTAAACCCTTTGTAGAATATTTTTTTTCTGATGAGAGCAACTTGCTAATAAACCATTTGTAAAGAAACTATCTGATGAGACTACCTCACTAATGAACCATTTGTAAATAAACTTTCTTATAAGACCATTTAAGTAATAAATCTCTTGTAAAGAAACCTTTCTGTGAGACAACCTCACTAATCATCCTTTTGACATTTATTTTGGTCACTTTGGACTTCTACTGATAAGTTTCATTAAAGAGCCTTGATTACCAAGACATCACCTGACAGAACTGTGATGAATTGTGACAGCCCATCTACCAATGTTTAATTCTATGTAGCAGAATAGTATTGAGAGGAAAGAAATGAGTCAGCCTGGCTCAGTCGGTAGCGCGCTCAACTCTTGATCGTAAGTTTGAGTCCAGCCGGCGGCAGGTGGGTTTCCTGTCTTTCGGATGAGACAGTAAAAACCGAGGTCTCGTGCCACAGTCAGTGTCGCCACGAAAAGAATCCTCGCTGCTCAATGGCCGTAAGTGCCAAGATAGGCCAAAATTTGAAGCATTTCACTGGCATTTGGTGACATCTGCATATGAGTGAAAGACTTTTGAGTGGGACGTTAAACAACTGTAAAACAAACAAACAAACCTTTCATAAAATGAACAGCACGGCATCTGACATGAGCTCAAGAAACTTTGAATTCAAAGATAGGTATCTTAAATCAAGTAAAGGTTTCCTCAATGTTTCTACTTCAAACTATGAGTTTAAATACATGTAGCTAATTCATTGGTTGGTGCAGAGTTCTTCTGTAAGATACTGGAAAAGATTAGGTTATCCATTGATTACATGATAGTAATAATAGGGATGCATCTTTTTGTAATCACTCCAATGATATACAAAACATAAGGAAGAAAGTGTCTTAACCATCACACGAGTCACCACCTACAATAATCCTGACCCCCGGGGTTATGACTTCCATGATTTCTGTATAGGCACACCTGTTTATTACAACTGTACAAATTTGTTTGCTTCATCTTCCAGAGTTGTATACAACTTTTTGTTATTGTTCTTCAAATTTTGTCCTGTCCATTTGGGACAGATCAGAGGGGCACCTGGAATTTGTATTTTTGGTGCCTCAAACTAGATATGCCATAATTAACTAAATACAACCAAAGATGTCAATATCATGATTGCAAATCCCAGTTTAAACACTTTCTGTCATGTGACTGTCATCACCACATGACCAAATTCTAGACAAATACTCACAAATCAGCATGATAATTGGAGGAATTTCTAAAAGGAATGGGGTATGTGATAGGGTCCAAGTGTCTATTCATCTATTTCTGACTCAGGTAGCTTATGATCACTTAACATACATCATGTGCATGTGGAAAATGTGACTGAATGAAACAGAAAGAAGCAAAATAGTCTCAACTCAGTAAAGTATGCCATGACAAAACTTGACCAGAATAAAATAATTTGCTATAAATCACATTAGTTAACTGCATAGTTGCATTTTTACTAACTAATCTAACATAGATGATAAATCATAAAGAAATAAACATGTACCAATCACAAAACTGGAATTTTTTTTTTAGCCAAGCATAGTTTATAATAGTATTAGCATATATGATGATCATTATTTTATTCTGGTTACTCAGTGATAACTAGCCGTGATAAGAAGAATATAACCTTCATATCATAGACTCATAACAGACAAAATATCTTCTCCTAGACTTTGGTGGCACCTCATCATCTGACTGGAAGAAAAGGTATTCATGATGGAAATCATAAGTATTTAAAACATGCAAAGAAAATTAGAATAACAAGGTGTGTTAGTACAAACATATATGCCATCATAACAGGATAAACTTTAACCATATTATCATGCAAATATTACCACAAACAAATCCCCAACATTTTCCATGTCAATCATTATACTGTGCAATTATTGAAAACTAATTTTTCTCAAAACTTATCACTTCCTGATAGGGACAATGTAACGAATGTCTGGATTTTTTTTTTATTTCAAGTACAAAATAATTTCTGAATTAGTCCTTAATTTGAATATCCGATTTTATGAAAAAAATGCAGCAGTTCACTTTTAAATGCGGGCCTTTAATACTTATGTTGTAACACTGTTAACCAATTTATACTGCATTTCATTAGTTCAACTCCATATACATCAAATTATAAATAATGGAACGCATTGATCAAGTATAAATTTTATAATAAGAAGCGTTACTGAATTCACATAAAATAAAATGACAAGTAAACAAAAATATAAACACTGATCATTGACTTTATAGATATTGGCATTAAAAATTGATTTGGAATTATCAAACAATGGTAAAATCCAATACCTGATCCTTCCAAAAACCAGACAATATTATCAAATTGAGTGAGGTTTTTTGGAACTTGCACTGTAAATTGAATTTTTGTTGGATTTGATTTCTTCTTTACATTTTTGGAGTGAAAAAGATCAGACATTTATCAAAATAGTGTTTTCTTCTATTGTCCCCAACTAAAAAGACTATTTCTTGTTTTCTTTTTTCCAAAGTGGAGAGGACAGTTTCCATTGTAGACAGTATGACAGAAAGGCAGAATAGAAGCAATGTGCAACCAGCTCCTTAATCTTTTAGGCAGAGAAGACTGGTGTAGTATAAATTTGAATATCTGCAAAACATTTTTACATACGTTTTTTTTTTTTTTTTGTAAATCTATAACGTATTGTATGAAATGGATTGGTGTGTCTTGAATAAACCGCATCAATTCAGCATAAAACATCAACAGCATCAATTCATCTACAGGACCAAGTCAGATAAAAAATATAATATTAAAGCATATATAATACGCTCGGAATACATACTGTATCCTATCACAGGAATGCATTATACTAAATAAAGGAACACAATCTCCTATAATAGGAACACAAAATTGAGTCCTAGAACCACATGTCTTATATAACAAGCAGATACCATGGCAACTCTGTGGAATTCACTACCGTATGTCACACTATGTTGGGTCACAACGATAACATGGACAAAGAAATAGACGTTTTCTTTATAAATGAGATCATGTATCTTTGGACGGTAAAATTATACTTTAACAATATCTCAATCTGCATCATTTTGCCATCCTACCAAGTGAAAATGTGATCAGGAAATTTTAAAAATACATCAAATTCAACATACACACTGATCACCCTTTGCTGAAATGAAAGAATTTCCCTGTATCAGATTATTTATTTAGTTCATTGGTTAATTCATTATTTATTTTGGGGGAGGAATGGATAGATGTACTACTTGGTTTTTTGACCACCTACTGACACCCAGGGAGGTACTGGTCACATCCAAAGACAAATTAGTGTAATCAACTCCAGATTAAAATCAAACCTTAATTAAAAAAACAGATTATCTACGTATACCAGTCACCAATTTGTAAAAAAAAAATATCACACAGTCAAGTCATGTACGTAACCACTGTAATATACCTAAGATATGTTAGTTTTTACCAATATTTCATATCAAACATCGTTACCTCCATGTTCCTGCTACAGAAATATAAAAAATGAAATGAAATGGACATCACATTAACTTCACAGGTACATGTTCTGAACTATTTCTGACTTGATTATTTTGGAGTATTAAAGACAGAAACGTGAGAGATATATGGATAAAAACTAAATTTAGGTCAATGGCGAAATATTTTGATGTCAAAAGAAAGAAACTGTCACACACAATACACATTCAAAAGCATATCTTATTTAGTTCAAAACATTTTGCCAAAGTTTCTGAAAAAATAAAAGTACTTTTTTAATCAAGGTCAAAGGACAAAATATCCGGACCCAAGATATAATTTAACAATATCCAAGCGATCATCTAGTATAATCATGTCGTAAGAATAAAGCTTGTATTCCCATCAATCAAAATGCAGTCTCCTGTTGACCTCAACGATAATCATGAAATGGTAAATCCTATTCATGATGTTTGTCAGAAATGAAAATGGCTTTTTACATATTTATCATTTGACCTTGTATGATATGACTTTCTCTTTCTGTTTTAAATTGGAGCTCAACTGTTGACAGAAACGATCATCTTCAGCATTTGGCCAGTAGTTTTGAAAACTATAACTTTGATATTATGTTTATAATATTTATAACATTACTGTGTGTCAATGGTAGATTTGATTTAAATGACAGGGTGTTTTGAAAAATGATGATAACCAAAAATCCAGTGTCTCTTATGACTTGAGAGCGATGAGGAGTTTTTACACCCCTATAGAAAATAATAAACTGTTCCTATGCAAATCAACGCAAGCAATGGCTACAGTCATTACATCTAAACAAGGGTAGAAAATTATGAAGGATTTACTAAGATTTCAAGTGTGGGGGTGATTCCATAGACCTGACAGCAAATTGGTAACAAATATGGAAATTTCATCAATAAAACGATGGGTTCTTTGATATAAACTTCCAAAAACCACCTTGTGGGTTTGCTCAGACACAGCAGCAGGGATTATTAATTCTTAATGTTTGTAAACCATATCCTAGAGACTATATACCAAATTTCAACAGAATCTGTCTAGCATTAGAGGTTTAAAATGATAGCGTTTTATACAATACATTGATTCTTGAGATGACAGAGGAGTGACTCAAGTCATCGAAGCATTATATCAAACATGCAACAAAGACAATAACAGAGTTACAATATCAGGACAAGCAGAAACATCATCAATATACATCTTAGCCATTTCAAACAAACAATTTTGAAAGTGATAAATACCTGTGACCTTTCAGGATTTTCAAACATTCTCTGAATATTTACAATCCATTCATTGACTTCTTCTGGTGAATCACACTGTTAAAAAATTGCATGAACGTTATCAACACAGATGTCATGTACAGTAAAACCTTGTTATACTACCACCATTAAATACTTCAACCTAAGTTTTAACATTATAAAGGGGTTGAGGGAAACCTTAAATGAAATTGTGGGAAAAATTGGAAAAGTGGACTTTCAAAACGAATGGCATGAAGTGAGGTGGCAAATGAAATGAGAGACAATATAAAGCTGTTTTAATGTATGTTAATATGCTTGGAAATTGTACCACGAAACTCATTTCAACAATAAATACCCGAGTTTTTAGTTCGTCATTGTTCCTACATTTTTCATGCTGGTATCATGTGACTTTAGTTTTTCGTTACCCATCGCTACCAGTTTTTATTGGTTACTATGGATATTAGAGCAGACGCCCGATTTCATAGGATAAATCAAAATGTCACATGATTCAACCTCTGGAAATTCACTCAGATGTTAACGTCACGACAATGACTTTGTTTGCTTGTTTGTTGTTTCACATCCCATCAAGAATTTTTCGCATATTTGGAGATGTCACCAGCTTAAGGTGAGGTGCTATGGACTGACGCCAATGCAGAGTAGGCTCTTTTACATGTTATGCCTCTGCAACACGGGACCTCGTTTTTCAGTCTCATCTGAAAGACCTGTGACTTTCAGTTCGTATGCAGACTGCTTGTGAAGGAACAGCCACTATTTTTATAGTCTTTGGTATGACTCAGTCCAGGAATCAAGACAATAACAAGTGCTAAGAATCATAAGTTAACATGATGTAATTATAGTTGATGTACGATTAGAAGAAGCACATGAAACAGTAAATCTCACCTCAACCAATAGATGATGTTGTTCGGGTAAAAGAATGAGGTCCCCCTACTCAAATTGTAGAGGTGAGCTTATAATCCACTTCCATATGTATTCTGGAAAACCTCCCTACATACATTATATATTCTTTACTGTACAATGTATTTACACAGTGTATTAAATCAAAGGAGAACACTGTCTAGAAACATGTCAATCAGTCACCGTGACACACCACTGGAACACCTTCTATCAGGTGTCTGACACATACAATACAGTGTATAAAGCAAAAGTTGAGTTCATGCTGACTGCAGCTTATAAGAGCAGATCAAGAGGGGTGGGTGTTGAGGGTCAACATACATGTATCTAAAAAATGTTGTATATTGCATATTTCATTAATGCATTTACATATAAAGAGGGGACAGGTTCTATATGTGATGTCCCTGTAATGTGATATTTGGAAGCTGAAAGAGGCATCAGTAAAACAAACAAAATTAAAACATTCAAATGTAAATGCCTGAATATGCTTGTTTGTGTCTTCTTAATCAGCCCATATAATAGCATGTTTCAACAGAAAATGTCAGTTGTAGTAACTGCTTTATATTGATTTTGGTGTATGGATATTTATGGGTTTGCATGTGTGGCTATGTGTATGTGCATGTGTGTGTGTGTGTGTGTGTGTGTTTGAGTAATTTGTAAGGTATATGTATTTACCAGAAAATCTTCAACTTACTTGAACAAAAAATGTTCTCTTCGCTGTAAGAACTTCAAATAAATTATCCCTGTTAACATGTGACCTACAACCACAAAAATAACAGAACTAAGATAGAAACAATCAACAGAGCATTGAACTGAATACCTGTTTGTTACCTGATGGAGTGGAACTTCTTGATTGACACAATTCAGAACTATTTAAGGCCAACAAGAAATTAATATCTTGCTTCTCTTTTTGAAAATAAGATGAGGGATGGCAGCTTTTCTCTTTTTTGCTCTAAAAAAAATTATGCAGGAGGGAATTAATTATTTTTTTCTCTCCATCACATATGTGGTTTAAAAGTGTATCACTTGATAAATACATAATATGAATAAAGAAATCTTGTATTCTTAAACATACATTTTTATTTTCTTGTAAAAAATTGACATGCTGGTTGACATATCATGGTCAGAAAAATTTGGAAGAAAACATCCAGTCACCAGGTCCTAGTGATTCATTCCGCAAGTCTTTGGTTAGTTCCCCCGAAGAAGCAACTCTCACTATAACTGTTTCAGGTTATCCATGGCACACCAAAAATTTGAATGAAAATTATGTCAGACCATGTGCCATTTTTTTAAGTTCTTGGACATTGAAGATGAAATAAATAAGCCATTTCAATTATCTGATCTTGGTGATGTATAAAACACTGCTGGCCATGATTCTGAATAATGCGGAAACCAATATCAGATTTGTTTTTTACAGAATTTGTTTTTTGGTATAAACGTTTTTAAATTTTTCATTTTCAATAAAAATTGAGTGGTGCAGGGGTGGATTGAACAAGTGGACAAACCAAAACAGTTTTATATAAACTTCCAATTCTGCTGGTTAGGTATAAAAATAACAAACTATTGATAGTGTGTATACTTACGCATCAGCTGCTCTTACACCTGTGATATCAGTTTTTGGTATATGTCGCAGTGGTTCTTTAGACTGAAAGTACACCGTATTAGTGTTAACATCATTTTATAACTTTTATGTTTCATGGAATAAATTTTCATTACAAAATAACAAAATCGAGTTTGGTAATCGATTTACTAAGTAAGCCAATAACGTTTTTATTTCGCAAACAGTCTATAAACATAAATAAATAAATGCATTAAATGGAATAAATTAAATAAATAAATAAATTTATTGTGACATTGATTTATATATGTTTCCTGTCCACCTTAGACCTACCAAAGATGTTGCAGCATTAACCAGCCTGCAAATGAAACCAAACTGGTGTGGTCACCAATCAATCAAGTTTAAGTCTGATACCCAGAGGTTTTGTCCTACACAAGACCTCATTTTAGAACCGATTATATGGTTTCATTTTAAACCTTTAAACCGTAGTCTTGCCGCACGTTGTATCACCACTTATAGTATTGTAACAGTGTTTATTCATCAATTTTTCAAACTCACAAATTCTGTTGTTAGATGCACATTCACGACATACACTATTGGAGTAACTGCAGGAAATTCTAACAAAGAAATCATCAAGTTCTGGGTTAATCCTATGATCATTTTGGCCAAAGGCTGACCTTGGTATTAGTGAAACACCAGAAAGTCAGTCATATGCATCAAGATGTATACCATGATATGATGCAGGGCTTTCTGTTTTGTTTCATAAGAAAGCCCATGAGTGTCAAGTCTACTTCACACCTACAGTGGCTACATATTTAGTGGAGCCTTAATTTAGGAGACACTGGTCCAGTTTATGTGGTTCCTGTCCGATTGCCACACACTAAGCATAAGAAATAAAGATGGCTGGTTTTGTAAGAGACTACATGGAGGTCTTGTTTCTCAGGGGACAAGACACAGAACCATCAATGAAGTGGTTCATAGCTCTTTTAACTCATCAAACATAACATCTGGACCTGCACATTTCAAGGATTGGTTGGGTTCACTGTCAGAATTCAGGGGTATTTGATTTAGAATCATAATCTTACAATAATTTTACATGCAATATGAACTTGTTCACTCCTGAATTACGACAGTAGACCATACCATTTATTGATCTGGGTGAGTCCAAATGTGACTGCAGGGGTTGATGAATTAACTTGGTAATGTCTCCAAAGAAGTGAAAAGCTCTTTGTGTGTCTCTTGGCTGACCTGCCCAAGATCTGACCTATGACCTTTTGCTTGCAATGCACACTCTTTACCATACAGCAACCACTAAGACTGGGCTTTGTGATAAACAGAGAAATGACAAGAACAATATGGAGAGCCTATGATGATTTTCTGAGTAATGCAAAAATATTTGTAAAAATAATATAAAACATCTTGCAATCAAAGATTACAAAGCTCACCTCAAACCAGAATATTTTATATCCCCTTATTTAATATGACCTCAACCAATCTTTTTAAATGCGGCACTGACAACAGACAAGGTCATTTTTATTTTTCAAATACAGTAGAACTGATGAGTCGAAGTTCAAGGGAGCACCTGGAACTGTTCGAAACATCGTGACTTCGTCTCATGGATGGTAACTGAGAACCGTACGTAGTTTCTCGGGTTGTATAGGGTGTATATGACCATTTAAGACATGTACTGTCATTATGATTAATAATTACAGCTAAATTTAACTAAATTTTCATGAAATTAAAAAATTGAGTGTTTATGAGGAGAAAAATTATTATGGGGCGATTTTGTACACATGCATTTTAACTTGGAATTATATGTAGGAATTTTTGTTGTTTTTATAGAAATGGGCCCAAAAATATATTCGAAACATCAAGAAATTTGACTCATAAAAGTTTGAA
This sequence comes from Atrina japonica, assembly GCA_030159075.1. Classification (NCBI taxonomy): domain Eukaryota; kingdom Metazoa; phylum Mollusca; class Bivalvia; order Pterioida; family Pinnidae; genus Atrina; species Atrina japonica. The sequence goes on along the minus strand of BROG01000473.1, from coordinate 51,120 downwards.
TTATAAAATGTATATAAGTAGTGTTAAATAACAATTATTCGGGTCTTTGTGAACAGTTCGAAACATCGAGAAATTTGACTCATTGAAGTTTGATTCATTGAAGTTCTACTGTAATTAAAAACTAATCCACATCTGAAGCATATAGCATGTGCTAAAACTCATTAAATGGTCATGTGATGCGAGTTTTGTTAATGTATGAGCAGTGGGGGCTGGTAAACCTGACCACCCATCACTTTAGAGATGAGTTAAAAATTAACTGCTGTTAAACCCTCTTAGTCAGTTATCTATCATGCCAGTAAACTAACCTGTTCTGAATTGAAGTAAAGGATCCCTGTGTTATTTACAACAAAATATCGTCTTTTCCAATTTTTTCTCTGCAAAAAATAAATGTGTGAAGTGTGTTTATAGTGTGATATTCACAATTAATCAAGAAATTTAATAATTTATCTATCTTAGGGTATAAACATTGTCCTCCAGGGGAAGAACAAGTAGACCATAAATCAGAAATGAAGTAAACTTGATACCAGGGCCTGAAGTCATCAAATTTACTCAATACTAAAGCTCATCTTTTATTTCATTATGTTGACTTATATAAACATGTCTAAAACGGAAACATATTCAGGAATTTTCCTACCTCCAAAATTTGGGTCCGGGGTCTGAACGAATTGGGAAAATATTCAAAAACTGAAGTAAAACAGAACAACTTTATATGTGATATTTGTTTGAAAATACTTTATTCTTTATTTGGAAATTCTAAATTGGGAATTTTTGCATATTTTGGGAAAATTACAAGCCATTTTTGCATTGGTAAGGGTCCTGTAACAGGACCCAAAAATGATCTAGGAAAATCCCTGATATAATTATTTTTCATCACTCAACATAAATTGGGTATTTACAGATGTACTCAAACAATTTTTTAATATTTCTAAAGTTTCCTTCCAATAAGCAATAATTTTTATCATTATTTACAGTTGTAAGCTGTCAATATACAATCATGTCCAGTTACAAAATAAATCTTGCGTATTTTACCTTAAAACCATGAAAAGTTGGCTGAGCTTGAGTACGGAGTAAATTTGGTGACATCTGGCCCAGATTAATGTCTTTAATTCACATGGTACAATTAAAACTTTGATGATAAGAAGATTATTCACACAGAAAGTTAACTGATTAAAATTTTACATAGATGATAAGAATATACATGCAACTTACAATGCCACCTTGTTTAACACAGTAGCCAGACTTCCAAGCATCCCGACTACACGCAGGTGTATCATCCTCAGATGTGTCACTCTCCGAAGATGACAAGGAATCGTTTGTGTCATTGTCACTTGATTTCTTTGAGAGATAGAAATATGGAAAATAAATAATGTGTTTGTTAACTCAACAACCCCTGTTTTCACATTTCCTAAATCATACACCCCTGAACCCATCTGGCCAAAAAATACAACCTGTGCGAGGACCTTTTGAAGTAATTGGTTCCTGTAAAGTTTCATCAAAATCCATTCTGCGGTTTAAGAGAAGTCGAAAATGTAAAAGTTAACAGACATATGCCAGACAACAGGTGATCAGAAAAGCTCAGGTTATAGGTGTGGACAGACAAATTTATATACCACATCTTCAGCGACTTGGAATCTCACTTTTAAGCCTCGTCTGAAAGACCTTTGATTTTCACTTTGTATGCAGAGCGCTTGGCAAGTATTTGGCATGACGCGGAATCTAACCCGGGACCTTCCGCTTGCGAATCGAATGCTCTACCACAAAACGATCGCAAGCGGTCGAAACACTGGCTGATCTGTATGATGCATTTGAATAATACATGTAATAAGAGAGATGAGTGATAGCTCAAAGATACGCTAGGACACGGCTGATAAGTTAACCAGTACTGAATCACTCACTGATGCATTTAGTGCATCAATATCCATATCAACTGTCAATCCAGATTTTATATATGACTGATATAACTCATGATGGTCAGTGTAGAAAGCACCAATGAAATCTTTGTAAATACGTCAATTATTATATAACTTACTCATGATGGTCAGTGCAGAAAGCACCAATGAAATCTTTGTAAATAGATCTATAATTATATAACTTACTCATGATGGTCAGTGTAGAAAGCACCAATGAAATCTTTGTAAATACGTCAATTATTATATAACTTACTCATGATGGTCAGTGCAGAAAGCACCAATGAAATCTTTGTAAATAGATCTATAATTATATAACTTACTCATGATGGTCAGTGCAGAAAGCACCAATGAAATATTTGTAAATAGATCAATAATTATCTAACTTGCTCATGATGGTCAGTGTACAAAGCACCATTGAAAACTTTGTAAATATGTAAATAATTATCTACAGTCAAATCTGCTTTAGCGACCACCTGTGTATAAAGACCACTTGGTCACAAAGACCATTTTTTGCTGTCCCCAATAGTACCATTGTGTACAAATCAACCTCTACAAAAAAAAAAACCCACTTTTCTTGTGCCCCTTAGTAGGTCGTTACATACAAGTTTTACTGTAACTAATCAAATCTGCAATATACAATACCTGGTGTATCTGGATATATATACGAGGAAGTATAACAAAATTATTGTTACGTACCCGTATTGGAATTTTACACACTACACCACCAGCAATCTCTGTTTTAAACCCTGTCTCTTGCTCAGATATCTGATTTTCAGTATTTGATGGAACCTGAAATATACATAAAATATGTTTATAAAACATTTTATGCTAAAGCGGCAGGTGTATCATTTGACTTTTGTGGATGACTTCAGTAGCAATAGCCGAATTGTGACCTTGATCATTAACTTTGACCTCAAAATTTTCCTTCACTGTTAAACTTTACTTAATTTCAACTTTATTTCTTTTACAACAGTTACCAAAGTAACAAACAAATTACATCAACTTGTGTAAATGTCTCTCATTGGCTTTGATGTTGGCATATGAGAGGCTTGGTGTGAGAGGAAACAGAAGTACCGCGAGAAAACACAACTTGGCGAAGGCCATACCATCTTGCATACTTTCCTGTCCAATCCAGGATTGAACCTAGATTGCATTGATCACAGCTCTACTCTGACACTCACTGTTTTGTACTTTGTGGTAGTTCATACCAGTAATTGTACTAAATCAATAATACATGTACCTTAGCAAAAACAGTGTGAAAAACTTCAAAAAGTAGTAGTAATGACCCCGAGTGGTTTATTTCATTTTTATATCTGAACAGCCACAGGTTCTGATAAAAGACTGTAAAACATACTGTGTTTTTTTACAATGCAAAATATTTATTTTACAAACAATGACAAAGGAAAGAAATATATCAAACAATATCGGATAAGTATATTTGTGGAAGTCCAGTCAGTAAGATCTACATTAAAATGGTGTGTCTGTTGTATCATTTATTGACCCAGGAATGTATTATCTGTACTAACATAAACATGATAAATAGACAACCTTGTGTAGATAGTAGCTACCATTGTGTTGACATGTTATCAAAACAAATATGTCGATATCATCCATCAATATGCCAACACCTATATTGTAACACACTGAATTGATAAAAGTGCATACAATGCACTTTTACATCAACAACAAATACAGATAATGGTTGAAAGAGGAAGTGTACAGTAAACCAGGGTAAACGTTAAGTTATGGCATAGATGCCAATCCAATGATGTATCCCTCAGTAATCACAGTGCAATTTTTCTGTAATTTTATTTTCAGTAGTCCAAAATTATTCGAAAAAATTGTCCTCCCTATGCAAGGTCAACGTGTACAATACAGAAGGCATCTACTAACCTTACAAATTGACACAATACACACAGTATTCTCCAAGTTCTGATGCTCTAAGTATAGGTCACAATTTTGTATGTTTCCTCCCAAATGATTTGTCTAATCGTTATTTTTCTATTCAACAATATGTATTTTGGACTTTCCTCTATCATCTACACTACACCTGCATGTCGTCTGCCGAAATGTTTTCAGTATGTTTATGAAAATGCTTGTAAAATTAACCATACAGCATCAATGGTTATAGTAGTGAAAGATTTTACTGAATTTGTTTTAGATAAAATAATGTAAATGGGGGATTAATTCTGCTGAATACATAAATACATATCAAAGTACTGAAAGTACTGAAATGGGTTGTTATTTTGGCAAAATGGCCATGAGAATCAAACTACTTCCATCTAACATATATGAAATGGAAATAAATCAAATTAATGTAGATCTAAAAAAAAAAAATTTAATTTCCTGCCTCTAAATAAATTCAAAATTAACATTCTAAATTTTTGTTGTTGTATCTTCCGCTCTAGGCCGAACTTTCTGCTCTGATATAAGCGATTTTTTTTCGTTTTTTGTTTTGTTTTTGTGCCTGATTTTACCCCCCAAAATCACTTAAAATCGGGGCAGAAAGTTCGGCCTACTTCTGCACCAACTTGTCTGGCGTGCATTAACACTCATTTCTAAATAAAACGTGAGTTTTAATGGAACCTACTTATATTTAAACCAAATATGACACTGGGAACAGGTAAAATAAATTTTTTCATCACGAAAAATGACTGTGATTCAAAACAAATTTTAGGGCTTGTAGGGAACATAATCCTATTTAGGGCCATCACTGTGGTACATGAACATATACTCTGCCTATATTTTCATAGCCAAAAATGGCTGTGATTTAAAACAAGTTTTAGGGCTTGTAATATTCTATTTAGGGCTATTACCGTGGTACATGAATATATACTCTGCTTAGACTCAATAAACGACCAAACAACATTCTTTACCTTGTATTAATTAATATAAATAACTGTAAGACAGTTTACCCAATGTTTAATGTTAAAGAAATAATTTTTCATCATAATTCGGGCCTAAAGTCACGATTTAGCAAAACGATCCATCACCAATTTCACTTACAGACATCAACACTTTCGGCAATGGATAAAACTTTGTTTCTTGTATGAAATCCATTATGAACAGATCCATTACACAAAAAGTTTAGGTTTATACATCCCAATCTAATTGTGATTATCTCCAAAAGTTCTAATAAATGTCATGTAAACACCTGACAATGGACAAGGCGATTTTTCCCAGACTTCCGCAGAAACGAGAACTGGAAATTGTAACATTCAATGTTCGAGTTACCTCCCTTTGCGATATCAATAAACACAGTATACAAGTGACCATCCGCTGAAATTGAGCACTTGCTGGTTATGTAAGGCATGTGTCACCATATTATATAGGGTGTATAAATAAAGGAAATATGCACAGGGTTATGTATAGCGATTAGTTGACAAACACGACAATTTGATAGTTTTCAAAATGGACAAGAACGTATTCATAATGAATTTCACGCACCATTTGCATAACAAGCACCTCCTAGTAAATGCTATCCCCTCTATTCTGCTTTTATTTTCATTTTTCCGTGGACTAGAAAACATACATGTTCTTGAGAGTTCAATAGAAACTGATTTAGTTTCATGTTGGTATCAGCAATATGTAATTATTTCTTTTTACATTGCTGTATGCTAGTATCGATAGCTATCAATATCAATTTGCTGAAAGGTGGAGTAATACCGCAGTTTTTCAAGGCAGGCTCAACATAACTGGAATCTTATATAGTGGAATTCCATATTTATAAATAGATCTATGACATATTGTTGAAACTAACTACAAATCGTATTGTATAATTTTGAGAGGCAGAAGTAAGTAGAACTATGTGGTATTTCATTTAATGATTATTCAAACTAGATTTAATTTCATTTACATCAAAATATTTGACTTTTCTGTAAAAGTTGAATTCTTGAGTTGGACTATATTTTACACGAAGTGCGAATGCAACCTCCGTGACTCTTCACTGCTAACAGGATAGCCCTTCATGAAAAGTCGAAGTAAACCCATAATAGATTGTTATTACATAAAAACACATAATAACATATAAATATGGAACTGTCTGGTCAAAAACGTAGGCCTTAAACATAAAGTTACAGTAGAGAAAGACTTAACAAAGATATATAAAGGGGCCAAAATTCACACGATTTTTAATCATACCAAGGAGAGAACACAAACCTAATTTGAATGACTGTAAGTTAGCTAAGTAAGGAGAAGTTGGAAATGTTAAAAATTTCATGCACAACACACACATCGGCAATGCACAAAGCTGGCAATATACCATAGGGATTTGACAAGCCATGTATAAGTAACTGTATAAAACCATGTGATATTATCTAGAAAAATGTTTAGAAACTGTGCTAATTTTCCCAATTTTGGCCCTTGTGATCAAAGAGAACAAAAATATAATCATGGTTTAATGTAAACAATATAGATATCATTGAAGAAAAACCAGACCAAACAGCAACTATAACAAGCATGATTTAATCAGGAAAAATTGTGTCGCTGTTAATATAGTCAGATGGCAGGTCTAATGAATTCTACAGAGCAAGTTTACTTACAGTTATTTTACTTGCATCATTCAGAGCTTCTATCCAGGCTCTCATGTCTTTATCATTTTCTGCTTGTAGGTATAGTGTCTTGCCAGCATAGTTTACCACTGAAATGAATTACAAAATCGTTATAGGAAAGAGGTTATCCAATCCTGAATGACTATAACTTAATAGTGGAACGTGTCTTCAGAAAACACCCCATCTGCAACTGCAAATTGGTCTGTCTCTCAAAACAGGTGGTCTCTCAAAAGAGGTTTTTTAACAGAATCCTTTTCAAAATAAGATCTCTCAAGACAGGTTGAACTGTATCAGGTATACATGTATGACGAAAAAGATGCTAATCTTTTGGAGCAAAACTCATTTTCATAAAAGGGAAATCCTTACTTTGTCAATATTTGAAACTTGTCTAAAATCACTAACATTATTATCATCATCATCACCACCATCATCAACAAAACAGGTCCTTTCCTGTTTCCAAAGCACACGATTAGCTAAGAATCATAATTTTATATGTCATGAAAGTTTATTTGATGAATTAACAGTTAAAATGGTAGAAGCTGGTACAACATGTAAACCTCACCTCAACCAATCTACATAAGTGGATGCCAACACAGACACTATGCAACAGCATACCCTCTAACCCCACTCAACTTTGCTGAGGTGAGCTAAAAATGACTTAGACATGTCCAAGACAAAGTAAAGGACTGATAGATGGACAGACAATGTGAAACTGTCCACCATAGGAATGAGATGGGGAGGGGAGGACTAAAATACCTGTTGTCTACAACCTAAGTGTCACAGTCAGGTAAGCATTAACTAGTTATTGGTGACATTTAGACATCTGATAAATACTTGTCCTTTTCTTGAAATTTCCATGGTCAATGTCAGATCGAATTAGAACTTACCAAAACACGAGTCTTTTTTTTGTCTCTGTTTTCTGTTACCTTCACTAACCTAGAAAGATACAAAGTTGATAAAATTGTTATACACCAATCTAAATTAGGAAAAGAAACTAAGGAAAGATGACTTAAGAAATTAATAATAATAGTATTGTAAAGAATAGGTATCCATTAAGACAGTAAAAATCCTGGAGTCAAGGCAGCATCACAACGACAGATGCACTTACTGACAAAGTTGAGGTCAGAAAGACATGCACCTACTGACAAAGTTGATTTCACAATGCTGTATTTACCTACTAAGCTGACATAAAAAAGACTTACTTACTGACAAAGTTGACCACTCAGACATACTTTTACTGACAAAGTTGATGACACAAAGACATACACTTACTGAAAAATTGGTCTCACAAAGACATGTTCTATCTGACAAAGTCGATGTCAAAAAGACATGCAATTACTGACAAAGTTGCTGTCACAAAGACATGTATTTACTAAAAAAAAATTGGTGTCACAAACACATGCACTTACTGGCAAAGTAAGAGTCTCAAAGACATGTATTTACTGATAAAATAAGTGTCACAATGACATGTAGACATTAACACTAATACAATCTACTTATATGTTTGTTTGTTTATTGTTGTTTAACGTCCAAGTCAAGAATATTTCACTCATATGGAGACATCACCAAATGTCGATGAAGGGCTTCAAATTTTGGCCTATGCTCGGCACTTACGGCCATTGAGCAGTGAGGGTTCTTTCACGTGCTGACACCTACTGTGACATGGGACCTCGGTTTTTACTGTTTCATCCGAAGGACTGGAAACCAACCTGCCCTTGGCTAGACTCGAACTCACAACCTCACAATCGAGAGTCGAGCGCGCTACTGACTGAGCCAGGTCAGCTAATCTAATTACGTATATGAGATTGATTTCAAACATAATTATATTGATGGCTTTTAAAAGAATTTTACACATACATTATATACAAAAACACAAAATCAACTTACCTTAGATATGAATGCAAAATTAATTTCACCAATTGGATTTCTATCATCTTCATGTAAATTCTGAAATGATAAATAAATAAACATTGGTATACATGTAATATATAACCTGAACAATAAGTGCAAAAGAACACACCTATTTGGTTGTCATTACCTGTATACTGATTGTGATTTTGCTGTCTGGCACCAGTATACTCTGATTTAGTTGTCTACCACAAGGATATTCTGATTTGGTTGTCTCGTTCCAAGATATTCTGGTTTAGTTGTCTGGTACCAGTATATTCTGATTAAGTTTTCTGGTACCAGTATATTCTGATTTTGTTGTCTGGTATCAGTATATTCTGATTTAGTTACCTGATACAGGTATATTCTGATTTCGTTGTCTAATATCAGTATATTCAGGTTTTGTTGTGTGGTACCAGGATTCACCATGGACACAGAAAACTATTAGCCAAAATATAAGCCAACCAGGATATTTTTTAGCCAATTTAAATTTTAATTAGCCAGCTGGTCAATGAATATTTTGAGGTATCGGTGTACAGTTTATTCTGATTCTGTTTGTGACACCAGTGTATTCTGATTTTGTTGTGAGGTATCAGTGTACAGTTTATTCTGATTTTGTTTGTGACACCAGTGTATTCTGATTTTGTTGACACCAGTGTATTCTGATTTTGTTATGTGAAACCAGTTATCAGTGTTGTGTGACAGTTTATTCCGATTTTGTTATGTGAAACCAGTGTATTCTGATTTTGTTGTGAGGTATCACACCAGTGTATTCTGATTTTGTTATGTGACACCAGTGTATTCTGATTTTGTTGTGAGGTATCATTTTGTTATGTGACACCAGTTTATTTTGTGATTTTGTACAGTTTATTCTGATTTTGTTATGTGACACCAGGTTATTCTGATTTTGTTGTGTGACACCAGTGTATTCTGATTTTGTTGAGGTATCAGTGTACAGTTTATTCTGATTTTGTTTGTGACACCAGTGTATTCTGATTTTGTTGTGAGGTATCAGTGTACAGTTTATTCTGATTTTGTTATGTGACACCAGGTTATTCTGATTTTGTTGTGTGACACCAGTGTATTCTGATTTTGTTATGTGACACCAGTGTATTCTGATTTTGTTGTGAGGTATCGGTGTACAGTTTATTCTGATTTTGTTTGTGACACCAGGTTATTCTGATTTTGTTGTGTGACACCAGTGTATTCTGATTTTGTTATGTCACACCAGTGTATTCTGATTTTGTTGTGAGGTATCAGTGTACAGTTTATTCTGATTTTGTTTGTGACACCAGGTTATTCTGATTTTGTTGTGTGACACTAGTGTATTCTGATTTGGTTGTGTGGTACCAGTTTATTCTGATTTTGTTGTGTGATACCAGTGTATTCTGATTTGGTTGTGAGGTACCAATTTATTCTGATTTTGTTGTGTGACACTAGTGTATTCTGATTTTTTGTGTGACACCAGTGTATTCTGATTTAGTTGTCTGGTATCAGTATATTCTGATTTTATTATCTGGTATCAGTGCATTCTGATTTTATTGTCTGGTATCAGTGTATTTTGATTTGGTTGTCTGGTATCAGTATAGTCTGATTTTGTTGTCTGGTATCAGTATATTCTGATTTGGTTGTCTGGTATCAGTGTATTCTGATTTTGTTGTCTGGTATCAGTATATTCTGATTTTGTTGACTGGTATCAGTATATTCTGATTTGGTTGTCTGGTATCAGTGTATTCTGATTTTATTGTCTGGTATCAGTATATTCTGATTTTGTTGTCTGGTATCAGTGTATTCTGATTTTATTGTCTGGTATCAGTATATTCTGATTTTGTTGTCTGGTATCAGTGTATTCTGATTCTATTGTCTGGTATCAGTGTATTCTGATTTTGTTGTCTGGTATCAGTATATTCTGATTTTATTGTCTGGTATCAGTGTATTCTGATTTTATTGTCTGGTATCAGTGTATTCTGATTTTCTTGTCTGGTATCAGTTTATTCTAATAGGGCTATGTGATATCTGTACATCATGATTTTTGTAACAATATTCATCTCAAAGTTTCTTCTTGAACATTCCGTCAATATAATGTTTCCATGTAAAATTTTGTGATATATGTAACTGTAAGACTGATTAAGTCTTTGGTGCAATATTTTAAAATGGACAATCAAATTTTCATGGTAGGAGAGAGTGAAAAAGAGAGTTAAAGATTGATACATGTTTTGAAGCAATAAAGATACTGGTAGGAACTAAACTTACATTAGGATTATCATGATAATACAAAAACTTTTCTTGTCCTGCATCTATGAGGAAATATCTTCGTACAAATTTACCATTTCCCTCTTTTTCTTCCACATTTAGAAACCCACATAACCGCCCCTGACTGTCGTGATAAAGCATTTTCTGTGGTTATCACACTTATTCCATACCTGAAAACATCAAAGTTTGATTGGTTAAAATATCCAACACAAGTCTCTTCCTATAGAATATATATCATATAAATATCTCGTTATGTCAAAATCGGATGAGTTGAAATTCCAGTTATGTCAAAGTCGAACAGCCGGTCCCGATTATTTTACTATATGTTTATACTACTTTTATTCTGGATATCTGAAATTTTTATCTCAAAATTTCGCTTTTCTGGTCCGAAGTATTGAAATATTATAGAATTGTCACTTGTTATCTCGAAGTTACCACCTGCGATTGAAGATTTACATTTTGTACACAAAAATCATTCTTAATATGACTGGTTTACCTGCAAAACACCAGGCATTCGACTTCCGTTAACGAGTCAAGATGAAAGTGTAATTAATAATTGCTTAGATCCAATTTGAATTAAGCAATACCCTGTGTAGGTCTATTTGTTGTCCAATAAGAATAGAAATATGTCAATTGAAAATTTTGGTTATCTCGAATTTCGGATATCTCGAAGTAAACGGGGTGGTCCTGTGAATTTCGATATAGCGAGATTCCACTGTATAATATATATACATTGTATATACATGTATATAGTATAACATAATTAAACTGCCACAGGGGTTGTGCCGGGCTTCGCAAATGTAACCTCAATAATCTTTTTTATTGACTTTGAATCTGGCTCTAAAAATCGGTGACAGATTTTGACAACTGGCGATTTTTTTTGGCAACACAAATTTATCAACCAGCGCAACCCTTGCTGCCACCAAGCTGGCTTTTTTTTTTTTTTTTGACATCAACCATGCACATGACATGTACATGTACAACAGATGGGCCAGCATATAGTTCATACTATAAACATTGAAATTTAGTGAAAATTTAAGGACATGTATTCTTTATATAACTGTAACCGTCGATGATGTCAGAACAACAAGAGGCTCAAGAGGGCCTCAATTGCTCACCTGAGAATAATCTACAAATGTGGAAAGAATACCAAGAGGAATATGTACATGTAGGTTGATCTGGCCAAGAAACATAAATATTGGTGCTTTAATTATACCAACGATTGCTATGATGGTACACGGACTTTGAGTGGTATTGTGACTGGATTTGATTTGCCCAAATACTGTAATACATCGAGAATACGGAACATCTATTAAAACTCAGACAAATCTCATAAAATACTATAAATAAGAAATTCATAAAAAATTCTAGAAATTAAATTTCAGCAAAATTCTTGCACAAAAACATTTCTTCACCTAATTACAAGTAAAACACATTAAATGAATCCATGAAAGTAAATGCAAGGGGAGATAATTGAAGAAATCATGTAAATATGAATGAAAATGACAGAGTCTGAAAAGACCTTAAAAATGCGTCAAAAATTCACATTCCGATTTTTATAAAAAATACAAACTTGAATCATACATCGATGTAGATCACTCAGAAACAATCCATTTTTCAAGTCATGTAGCGGTTCTATCTGGAGAAGCAGATTTTTAAAGAGGGGTACCTTTTGGGACTTATTCTGCCCCGCCCTGGATCGACCCCTTGGCCAATATAGCTGAAAACAATCAACTTGGTAAAGTACCTTGAGAACTTGCTTCCAGTCAAGTTTCATCGAAATTCCTTCAGTGATTTTGAAACAAAAGCTGATAGTGTGAAAAATGAACCCCTCTATTTTTGCAGTCTTAAAAAATTCTAGAATTAAATTTCAGCAAAATTCTTGCACAAAAACATTTCTTCACCTAATTACAAGTAAAACTCTTTAAATGAATGCATCAAAGTGAATGCAAGGGGATATAATTGAGGAAATCATGCAAAAATTAATGAAAATGACAAGGTTTGAAAAGACCTCAAAAACGTGTCAAAAAACTCACATTCTGCTTTCTGTGAAAAATACAAACTTGAATCATACATCTATGTAGCTCACTCAGAAACAATCCATTTTTCAATTCATGCAGTGGTTCTGGAGAAGAAAATTTCTACAGAGGGGTACTTTTTGGGACTTATTCTGCCCTGCCCTGTACCCATCCCTGGGCCAATCTAGCTGAAAACTACAAACTTGGTAAAGTACCTTGGGCACTTGTTTCCTATCAAGTTTTGGTAAAAATCCCTTCTGTGGTTTCAGAAAAGAAGTCAAAAATATGAAAAGTTTATGGACGGACACCGGACGTCGAACCAACCCGCATAAACATAGACTTCACTACAGTAACTGATTGTTTCCTGGCCTCATTTCACGAGAATTTGTATCATTCTGCCAACCAAAGTCACAGGACTACAGTTACTGCTAAGCCGAAAGGCTGAAAGGGTCTACTGAAAGAAAAATTAATGTTTAGACAAGAGATGCATCAACTTTTGTCCACTGAATTTGCCCTCATTTTGGATGTCATAATAAAGTTACAAATGTGATTGCCTATAGACATTTTCAGGATAACTGCAGTCCTGTAACTCTGAGTGGCAAAATGATACAAATTCCTTAAGAAAAAAATCAGTTACTATATTGACATATCTATGTTTTTGCGGGTATCTGTATCATTTTGCCTCCTAAAGTCACAGGACCACAGTTAATGTGAAAGGGTCTATTTCCCATTTGCCAAACTGTAAACTGAAACTGGTTGTTAGAGAGAGAGAGAGAGAGAGAGAGAGAGAGAGAGAGAGAGAGAGAGAGAGAGAGAGAGAGAGAGAGAGAGAGAGAGAGAGAGAGAGAGAGAGAGAGAGAGACTATCAAAATCAATTTCATGGCTACCGCAAATAAATTTTCACGTTACATATAAATATAAGCTCGTGTTTACATTAAGAAAAATAATGTAAGATTTGGACAACCTCAGGCTCAGTCAGTCGCAAATGCTGAATTGCTGACTGCATCCGTTTTAAAGTAATCACTTTATCGTCTGATATAGAGTATCATATTACGACATGAATCACTCACTTTGTAAAAAGTAAATAATATATCCTACTATATTACCATATGGCGATCAAATAACCTGCATGATATCCTTTTGTTCATCTACGTAATGAGGAAGTACACACATGCCCTTAGTTTTCTGCCATTTTGGATCAGTTCGGATTACAATTGTATTACGTACGGAGGGTTATAAGGGATCGTTTCAAAAGGTTTTAACATACGGGATAAACACCAAGAGGCTCAGGGATACAATGCAGGGACAATAAAAAAACAAAAACACAAACAAATCAAGACCGAGTGTAATAAATGCATTTTGTGTTGTTGTTGTTTTATTCGTCGATGCAGTAAACAATCTCAGATTCTAAAGGTTCAAATATATCTGGTAAGTGTTGTTTTTGAAAATATACATGTATATCATTTCGTGAATTTTGACCTGGCCATATAGAATCTAGTACACGGATTTAGCGATGATACAACTATTGCGAAAGCCAGTTCGGGTTGAGATTAAATTGAGAGATAATTTTGTTCTATAAATAAAAGGGGGAAACGTATCTTATAACAGAAGCTTTTGAAATGTTTTAGTTTGTTTTTAATTATATTTTGGTAGTGAAATACGCATGTAGAAGAATTTATTAATTAAATAAATCGGTTATTTTGATACTTAAAAAATTAAAATGTTATGATAAAAATGGAAAATGAATATCCTCTATTTTATATGTTAACAACAATTTGAAACAGTACACCAGGGTCTTTTTGTTGTTGTTGTTGTTGTTGGCTTTCATTGCCGAATATTTTTTGTAGAACCAGCGATATATAAAGCTAATATATTAGCTTTATATATCGCTGGTAGAACTGAACACGACGAATATTGATTATAATTTATTATCGTTTAATGAAAAATAATAATGATAATAATCAAATAAAACCAAAGGATAAAAAGATAATTTAAGTAATGAAATAAAACAAAATACATATTTATAGAACAGTCAATATTAGAATATAAATCGAGCAGCTCTCACGAATATTCTACTACATCCATATAAAAAATCTCGGATACCAAAGTATAAATCAATAGAATGTCCAGGGCATAGATACAAAACCGGTTAAATGGACAATTTAAACACGGACCTCTGGAAACCAAGAGGTGGGATCAGGTACCATGGATGAGTAAGCATCCCCTGTCGACCGGTCACACCCGCCGTGAGTCCACAGTCAAGTCCAGTGAAATACGTGAGGAGTGTATCCTCATCACAATTGGTACAGACGTCTCAACAACCGACATGAAAAGGCAACTCAACATTTCACCTAGTGAAACAGAGTAATCGCAAACAAGACTATTATACCGACCGTAAAATTTGGGGAACGTTGACATTAAACGCGGTTTTCGATATCCCTATTTCAATAATTTGTCTGTGAGTAGTTTACCTCTATATATGAAATCTTCATATGTTGTATACGCCCTGGTATATCGGATCATTTGTGAAATATAAACTCCATATGCGGGTGACTGAGAGATATTGCTACTGTGAAAAATTTACGATGGGAAAGTCGAAATCGTCGCGTTCGTCGTATAGCTTAGTTGCTAATGTCCCGTCTGTGTCTATATTAAGTAAAATGTCTAAGTACGAAGCGCGTGTACCTGTGTCATGTACAGAATTTTTGATTTTCGTTTCTTCTTCAATTTTTAGAGGAAAACTGTCAAACATATGGCCGAGTATACGAAACACTTTATATATTTTAAATGAAAACTATTCTTTTTCATATAAATAACAATTTTCCATGAATTTTGTTTCGTATTTTTTAAATTGCCACCAAAATTATGACTTCGTCTATTAAAATTTATTTAGTAGGCCTAGGCCTCAAGGACAAGGACGATAATCCAGCGTGACTATCTTTCAAGTGAACAGACGAATGGAACTCTTCTATCTGGAGGTAAATAAAAGGCAGTAGTTTGAAAGCTGTCGAGGTAAACCATGCTTCATCCTCAGTCCTATAGACTCTTGGCGAAGCAGTGTGTAGGGAATGTAACGAGAGCGTCATACATTTACGGACAAGTCAATTGTGTTCATCTAAGAACTTTTTATACTCAGAGGTATAGACATGCGCTGATGCAAAAGCAAGTTAGCATCACGACGCCTATATTCTACGTGAATGCTGGTATGATTTGTTTATATTTTGATCATTATGTCATTTCAAAAGTTGCTCCATAAGCCTGGGTTATAGAGATGACAATTGAACCAGGCTACGCAAATGGTTGAAGACTGTATTATCATATCTTGATATGCCCCTTTCGAACATGATCATGTATCAAAAAGAAAATCTAGCTAATAGAGACGTAAGTTCGGAAGGGGACGTTTCAAAATACAAAAGTTGAATGGTTGAGTTTTTTAAAAAGAATTTGAACTTCCATGTGTGCATACAATATTTCCCAATATGATACAAAATAACGTCGAAATTCCCAGTTGAGTTGCCAATGGCATTTTCCCAAAATTGACAGAAAAAGACCTGAGTAGAAGTTTAATGGGGCTTATATTTAAAATTAGTAGATTTCTTTACGCTACTGGCCTTCTTGGTCACTTGGGGAAAAAGTTAAAATCAAGCCTTGCATTGTAATTGCTGATATGTATTATTTTATGATTAATATTTAGTCTTTGCATCATAACTTCAATTCTAGCTCCTCATATTGGTCACCTGTACACAGCGTTGATAGCTGATGCCGCTAACAGATGGCATCGGTTGCAGGGGTATGATACATCATTCACAACAGGCACAGATGAACATGGCTTAAAGGTAAACAGATAAAACGTTGTCAGAAGTATGTTAAATAAAAATTAATACTTGTCAAGGTAATTTTCAGAGCATTTTGATACAATGCCGACCACCTTCTAAATGCAGTGGATATTTATAACCAACCAAATTACTGTCAGGTGGGTATTTTTCCCCCTTTTTGTTACCATGGTTACAGGGAATTTCCTCCTTATATATGTTTGGGGACGAATAACAGCTCCATTCCCAATTTTTTTTTCCAGCGATTTTTCCCAATCTATTTTGGTAAATTTCCCACTCTCAGCATCAAAGAAATAAAGATTATTAAGAATCCTGAATCCGAATTCACCTCCACATCAATCTGTTAATTGCCCTAATTACCTTGTCAAGACAATATTTCCTGGTTGATTAGTTTGAACAGCCTCAGCCTCATGTAATCTTCTAAGATGGGGCAGTCAAACAACTTTAGTGATAGGGTATACCAGCAAACTTGCTGAATTTTGACTGTTTCCAAATGGCTAGAAAATTTAACCTATACATTGAATATTTGTGAAAAATAAATGTACATATAAATAAAACAATGTTTTGTAACAAAATATCCCATTAAAGAATGTTCTGTGCTGTTACATGGCTGAATTCATTGAATCAAGCAGGTTTGGGAGTGGGGAAATGGCTACCGTATATTCTCTGACTGTATCAATGTGGATTTTAAACCAAAATCTTGATAGATTCTCACAGCATTCTTATAATTGTATGTCGTACAAAGAACTAATGCATGTATACATAGGAAGTACTTGCTGACATTTTATAACCATAATTTCAATGAAAATTCTGTAAATGGGAATATACATGTACATGTTATACATGTTGAGTCTACTGTCATAACCTACATGTTAATACCCTTCGTTATATTTTAACTATGAAATGTCTGGTTACATGTGCAAACTCAAATTATCATAGTGATAAAAAGTCATATTTGTCATTAAGCAGTAGGCATTGTCGTTTTCCAGTAAGAATATAAAATATTTAAATTGACAATTTTGGTTATCTCGAATTCTGGATATCTCGAGGAGAATGGGGCTGTCTCGTGAATCTCGAGATAACAAGATTTCACTGTACCACTAATCATGTAGTAAACTCATTTGAAGACACATTTGAACTGGCCTTAATCATTGACTTACAGAGGACTTCACTGTTGATGAGTTAAACTTGCACCTGACAGCTTATTTATTACATTTTTTATTAAATTTATCAGTTGAATAAAAACTTTATTTTTCACTGTTATTTTCATTGATTTTACTGTATTTTGATTGGGTTAATGAAAAATATTGATATTTTTCATTAACCCAATCAAAATACAGTGCCAGACCACTAACGAAAATCAGATTAATTAATCCCATCTATAATGTAATGATGAGCCGGCCTGGCTCAGTCGGTAGTGCGCTCAACTCTTGGTCGTGAGTTCGAGTCCAGCCGGCGGCAGGTTGGTTTCCTGTCTGTCGAATGAGACAGTAAAAACTGTGGTCCCATGTCACAGTAGTTGTCGGTATGTTAAAGAACCCTCACTGCTCAATAACCGTAAGTGCCTAGCATAAGCGAAAATTTGACGTCTCCATATGAGTGAAATATTCTTGAGTGGGACTTTAAACAACAATAAACAAAACAAACATAACATAATGATAATTGTCAATTCATTGTTTGATTATAAACTGATCATATTTGCTAGCAAGTGCCAATAAATGGTGATGCCGTGGTAAAAACTTTTGAACACATACTGTAGATATGATGTATCAATGAGGGATTTTCATGAGCTATTTATAATGCTGTATCGAAGCTAAACAAAATGGCTCCACACACACTTGTTCTGTGTCAACTAAAAAGCAGACAATATTATGTTTAGATGGAGTGTCTTTAAGTGGTCGAAAGGCAGTGGAAATGTTTAATCTATCCACTATCTACGTCAACAGTTCGAAAGTTTTTGAAAAAATGCAATGGCACTGGAGATACAGTATGAACATCGAATTGGGCGAACTTCGAAGCGAGTCTGCTGTCCATATCTAACTTTGGCATGATCTTTGAGGCATATTTCTCATAAAGGGACAGTGTAACTGTGCATGTTGAATGTAATATTAATTAAAGGAATTATATTTAGGATCTTGATGATTTTTATGGCCAGTTGTGGCGGAGGATTTCAGATCTTGATAGCAGAGCGGAATCTGCCCGTATTGGCCCTATATTATGTCGTTTAAAAATGTGAGCTCTCGATGGAAAAGGAAAGCCAACTTCAGATTCTGTCGTAACTTACCAACTCACCAGGCCTCAATATTATAGAAAGTATATGAATGATACTTAAAATTAATCTACAAAATAAATTACACTTTTTAAGAAACTTCACATGCAAAGTCGCAGTCAAGTGATGTATTTCAATCAAAACCTGCTTTGTTTACATTTCACAAGCCGTACAGTAGACTTGTTCAGGTAGCCTTAATCTAGGTCCTGACAACTGGAAAATGTAATAAATAAAATATTTGACAATTGTTTTTGTTTTTGTTGAATATGTATTCTCCTGCCTCACTCGATGAAATAAACATGTTATTCAAAAACAATTGTCAAATATCCTCTATTTCTT
This sequence comes from Atrina japonica, assembly GCA_030159075.1. Taxonomy (NCBI): domain Eukaryota; kingdom Metazoa; phylum Mollusca; class Bivalvia; order Pterioida; family Pinnidae; genus Atrina; species Atrina japonica. The sequence continues at coordinate 32,061 of BROG01000473.1, read as the reverse complement.
TACCACAGCTGTAGATGTCACTGAGGTTTCTTAAATTCATGACTATAAAATGCTCCAATCAGATATAAGCTGACAGGTGTTAGATGGATTTATTTTTAATATATCTACCAGTAAGTTGCAATCTCGCAACATTTAGTGTGCTATCCCAGTTCTATATCACATACATGTACATATATCTGGAAAAAAAACTATCAATGTTATGACAAAGGGATATAACATACTTACATACATAATGTATTATTTTATTCAAATTATGTTGTTTTTCCTAGATCCAACAAGCTGCTGGTACAACAGGGGATTCTGAACAAGTATTCTGTGACCGTGTTTCAAAATCCTTTAAGGTAAACATTTGTTTTATTGTTTATTTGTTTTTTGTTTAATTCCAATAATTTAAGTTCTATACTTTATGCCAGTGCTCAAAATTTATGAGGTCACCTAGTATGTGACCTATTTCTAGGTCTAGTTGTTGTATGTCGTTGTGTGATATGTGTCATGCGTGCATGCTTTTTGTACATTTTCAAATGACATATAAACAGATCTGGACTGTAGCATCTTTAGGGTAAAGTAACAAAAATTTGGAATTTCCTAACAACAGTTATACTGAACTCTAAGTTAAAACCATTTAGTTTTGGTCTCGCAGTTCGCAATTTCGAAACCACTCATCTGACGGGCAAGTGCTTGACAAAAAGTACTCGTCCAAAATAAAAAAACTACTTGTCTAAATTTTTCATATTGTATTCCCATTCTTAAAATACAATTTGTTTTATCACTGCATAGGTTATATGTTTAATTGTCTGCAAAAATTCAGATCGCCTTTTGTCCGTGTCCGGTGTCTGTCTGTCTGTCCATCCATCCGTCCGTCCATCTGTCCGTAATCTTTTCACATTTCGACTTCTCCTCCAAAATCACTGAAGGGATTTTGATGAAATTTTATACGAAGCAAGTACTCAAGGTTCTCTACCAAGTTTGTTCATTTCAGCCTGAACGGCCTAAGGGTGGATCCAGGGTGGGGCAAAAATCTTCTCCTCCAGAACCGCTGCATGAATTGAAAAAGTAGCTGTATTTGATTGATCTACATAGATGTATGATTCAAGTTTGTTAATTTCGCTAATTTAACGTCTTTTTAGACTTGATAATTTTTATTCATTTTTGTATGATTTCTTTGATTTTCTCCCCTATTATTCATTATGATGCATTTATTTTGTGTTTTACCTGTGGTTTGGTAGATAAATGCTTTCCTGTAAGAATTTTGCTGAAATTTAATTTTTTAAATATTTTATGAATTTTTGGAGACTGCAAAAATGAAAGGGGAGGGAGGTAATTTTCCACATTTTCAACTTCTCCAAAACCGCAGAAGGGATGATTCAATTACTTGCTTTTGGAATAAAGTGGAAAACTCATTTTTGACAAATTTTTTGACATCTTTTCCAGCTTTGTTGTTTTCATTCATTTTTAAATCTCCTCCACTGCTAAAGAGTATTAAGATAATTTGTAAATTTGAGATTCCCATATTTGTAAGATACCAACACAGCTCAGGTAAGCGATGTAATGTAGCCCATGGGCCTCTTGTTGTAATTCACACAAACTTTCAAACTTACAAAAGGTGATCATTTATTTGGTAACATGATATACAGTATTAAATAAAACAAATAATTCCTTTTTCTTGTTTTTTTTTCAGTGGTACACTGCCTAATGCCCTGACATATGTTTCCAACTCCCTTGAGCATTTAATATGACATTTTTATTTCTTGTGGAGGTTTAAGTTCCCTGAATGTAAATGAACCTGTAAATAAAGTGAAATTTTCATCTTCTTACCTTGGAAATTCTCATTAATGTTAATTTCTCTGTCAAATACTCAAATACGATACTACCCATTTATAAATATTTTTCAAGGTTTTATTGACACCCCCCTTTACTGTTCATACAAATTAAGCAGTTTACTTTTTTCAATCTACATATCTCTCTCTTCCTATCTGATCTCTTCTTATATCTCACTCTTTTGGTTATCTCTCTTTCTGTCATTTTCCTCTCTCTGTATTTTAAAATTGTTTGATTCAATGATTTCTAGCCTAATTCAGTACATGTAATTGTATTGATGTATTGATATTGACGATAGGCCTAGAAATTACGCTGAGGCTGAGGAGAAAGTATTTCGTATGCTCGAACTTGCTGTTTCAGTTTCTAACTAATAATGCTCTGTCTTTGCTGTATCAGATGCACTGGCATTTGTTTTATTTCCATCCCTCTGGACCAGCTTCGTTATTTGAGCTTATGAAAAACAAATGTTGCTTCAACTGTCTACTGCCATTTTGTTACTGATGTAAACAAGATAGACAAGTCCCGGATGTTATTTTTCAGATTGTATCCAGATGTACCGTAACCAAATAGGTGTTCATTTTGGGTTAGCTCATAACCTAACAATGTAACATTAATGGATAATGTGTAGAGCAACAATCATCTACAGATTTAACTTTTGATCTTTTTTTTATAAATATTCGTCCTTCAGATGAGTGCTTCTCTGAAACCACTTGCCAAATCTGATTTTCACTTGTCACGGATGAATGGTTTTTTATGAGACCTGGTCTCATGACCCCAATGTTAGGGACTGGACTATCCTTCAGTTTGGTCTTGTGTTTGGCTTTTTTAATATTTCAAAGATAAACACTTGACTTGCTATTATATTTATGTATAATGTCAACCAGTTATTTTGAAATGATTCTCACAACATTTGAATTTTCTGTGTATGCATCCATGTAGGCCTATCGGTATACTGTTTTTCATATGGTTTTAAATGCAAAACATCTGGATAGAAAATAATATCCAATTACATAATTGGCTTTAACAAATCTCAGATGTACCATGGCCAAGGTACCAAAAGCTATATTTTTCCGAGTTAAAATTATCGACAATTTTTTTGTTCTTAATGTTTTGTTTATTTTTTTTTCTTGAAATGCAGGAAGTGAAAAAGGTATGATATGACCTATTCACAATATAGTTGAACATGAACAGTGCATCAGCAATAAATCATCTTATTTGTTGCCCCCTTCATTAGGAAAAGCTCTTTAAAGACATTCAATTGTAGTGCATTGTATATGATAAGTTACCTGTATGCCTTCATTATAAGGGAAGCAACTCTCTATTCTATGAGTTTACATACCATATTTTGGTGTTAACTTTAACTTTCTGTCAAATATGTTTCTTGCTTTGTGTTTTATTTGCATGTTTAAGTGTATTACATGTACATTGCAATATTAATTCAATAAACAGAAAGTCGAGAATACCATAATGTTAAAAAGTCAACGTGAAATGCTAGGAACAGTTATTTCCTCTTGCTCGGTTGTATCATTGTGATAAAATGTTATATGACTGCAATGAATTTCGTGAACATGCATCAAATATAATCTATATTTTCTTTAACATAGAATCTATTTGACACAGCGAACATCTCCTATACAGATTTTATAAGAACTACAGAAGATCGACACAAAGACGCAGTCAAGAATTTCTGGGTCAGTATTTAGTATTTTTCTGGTAACCTATAAAGTTGAATTTTCCACACATATTTGGATTTTTCAACTGTTTGGTATTATATCTCTGTATAAATATCTAGTAGCATTGTTATCTCACCATTCACATTGTTCAGTCTGCTATCATCATGCTTTTTCAGCCTCTCTTTATGATTTGCCATTACTTTGCTCATACCCTGTTTCTTTGTCATCTCATTGTATTGTCAAATTTTTGGCTCAGTGGTTAGACCATGGCACTTCAGGGCTTAATATTAAGGAATTTTTTCACTTGTCCCATTGTTCAAGTAATAATCAAAAGTAACTTGTCCGAATCTCAAATCCACATGTCCATAATTACAAAGAAAAAATTCATAGGCAACATCGGATTAAAAAAAATATATATTTGTAGTAAAAAAGTTTTTAAAAAAATTAGGTCTATTGAATAAGAGAATATTCATCAGACAATGAAAAATAAAAGCAACAACAATGATAGAGATGTTACCACAAACTAAAGAAGACACAAAAAATATGTGTATTCACAAACTACGATAAAGTCTAGAACTTGCCATTTTTCAAATTACACTGTTATAGTTAAAATACACAAAACCTTAATGTTGGAAGTTTGATCTTGGGCAGTTGATTTACTGCAGAATGTTTTTAAACTGCTCTCAATTTAAACTTGTTTCTTTTGTTTGTTTGCAACTCAGTTTTTGAGTAACATTTTGTTTATGAATTGTTTTCATCAGCAATTAACCATTAAATTGTCAAACCCATGTTTACGATTACAGAGCAAATCTCTTATAAAGTCAGTGTCACTGCAGCCTTAAAACCTATTAATTTCTCATAGGTGACAAGCATCTTAGTGATTATTTTTGGGAAAACCTCATGACTCTACATCTGCACCTACTTTATTATGATTTCATCAGAATTCAATGTCTGTCTATGTTTATGCATAGGAAGATAAAACTACAACGATGTTTATCTGAGTAGTTTAATCTCCACTTTTGAATTAGACATTAAATGGATACACATTAATTTGGCTGAGGTTTGGAATTACAGATTATAAATATTGTTGATTATTTTAACTTGTCCTCTCTTGGACAAGTGCTTAGGAAGATTTACTTGTCCAAGCCGATTTTCACCTGGACATGGTGACAATCAGACTAACGTTAATGTCGAGCCCTGCACTGGAATCCATGAAGTCTTTCACCTCTGGTTAGTGTGGATTTGAGTCCTACTGGAAACACAGCTGATTTTGTAAGTTTGCCAGCTTACCTGAGGAAGGCCAGTGGTCTCTTTCTGGGGTTCTCTTCACCACCTTTAAAAATTTCTGCCACCATATAACTGAAAATTATTGAGTGTAGCATTAAATGCCATTAAAACAAATAAACCAGTTGTGAAATTGATCATGCTGACATCGGCATTATTTCACAGCATTGACTATCTAATTGCCCTTGAATATTGATGGCTCACATCTATGTCTATAATAAAATAAATCTTGTTCTTTTTATATAGAAATCCTTGCAGGAGAAGGGTTTTATCTATAAAGGAATTTATGAAAACTGGTATTGTGTTTCTGATGAAGAGTTCCTCACAGAGAGTGAAATTGAAGATCGCTTAGATGAAAATGGAAAAAAATATAAGGTGAAATTTTTGTAATTTATATTTTCTAAGGTGAATATATTTATAATTGTTGTGATTTATGAGGAAAAAGTATCTAAAATTGTTATAATAATAATTCATAAGGAGAAATAAAATTTTTATAATTTATAATTGATAACTTAAACATAAAAGTATCTAGAACTTTTACAACTCGCCATCTATGTTAAACAGTCAAGTAACATTCTCTTATACCAATATTGTAATGTTAGAATGAATTTTTAAAATTCTGTATGACATTTTCAATATCTTGGTGAAACCTACAGACCTTTCAGTATAAAATCTTGTATTGATATTGATTCTAGGTATCAATTTCTAGTGGACACCCTGTGACATGGATCAAGGAAGAGAATTATATGTTTAAATTATCACAGTTTAAGTCTGATCTGCACACTTGGCTGGACACCAAAGGTTTGTTACATCAAAATTTCAAAACAATGCATCCCCACCTCGAAAAAAATATATATAGCAGTACCTTTCCAGGCATGTGGGTTTTACCCTAGATATGATTCTGGCCACAGAGTTGTCAACAGAAGTCAAATAACAAATAAAAGCTAAAATGTTTTATCCCAGGCACAGTTGATAGTTTGAAGTTTTAAAATACATATAAAGTAATTTAATTACATGTATCTATCTTATGATTATTTCTAAGTTACATTCATTTTTCAATAGTTATACATCCAGCAATATTTGAGCCTGCAGTAAGAAGTTGGTTAGAGAACTTACAAGATTTGTCAGTGTCGCGTAGTAGCGACAGACTCTCCTGGGGTATACCTGTTCCTGGTGATCCATCACAGACGGTATGTATTGTTCATCTGCAAATCATCAACGGAAAATGTATCACCTGAGATGAGAAAATGACCTACGATTTATGACATCACAACAGAGAATACAAAATCAGTTTTAGCAGATAGATATTTAGAACTGTTGCTAAGATTATTCTTTTATACAGAAAAAGTAAATTTTTAGCACTTTTGAGTTTCAAAATTTTGTAGATTTTAAAGATATCATCAACAAAAAAGTCAAACTATAAAAAATATTTTTCTTTTCTGTTAAAAATTCACTGGCACCTGTATCAATAATTTTAGCAGAACTGATACAAACATATTGAAAGGGAAGACATGTTCATTTTTATCTGTAATTTTATTTTTAAAAAATCCTTATAAGATGTGTTTCTTACAGCTATATAGTATGTATATATAGGGTTTGAAATAACCACCAGTCTGATTGCCTGTACCAGGTGGGAATTGGCTTGAACAAGTTGATTTTTAATCAATTTTGTCCACTGGACAAGTCGTTTTGTCAGCATTAAATGCTTGTAATCGTAATTTTCAGTCTAAGTGGCTGTTTGAGTTTTGATGGCTAACAGTGTTATATGACCATATGTTTCAAATGAGGTGCAGGGGTTGTGCTGGGCTTCTCCATTGTCGCAAAGTGTGTTTTTTTTTTTTTTGTTATTTCAAGTGGCTATATTTCTGACACTGCCATTTTTTTTTAAGTTTTAAGCCATTTAGATTACATAAGTCAATTATATCTTCCATATAGTCATCAGGAACATGGACTAATAGCCCTGTTGATTTAGTAATGGCATTAGACCATAATCAGACCTGTTTACTAGAACACCTATTCTAAATAATATTTCACCTACCCAAGTGTCAAAAGGGTTCATTTTAAGAGGCCTATCAGAAAAAAGGGGTATGACTTTTTGGGAGTAAAAATTTTGAAAAAAAAAATATTAGAATTCATTAATAATGATATATCTCTGTAAGACAATTTTGACAGTCTTTGTGGTATCTGCCATATCCACATTTCTGTGTACTATCTAATTCTTTCATTTATTTACACACGCACATTCTCTACCTTTTTAGGTCACCTGATCTGAAAGCTCATGTTGACCTATTGTGATTGCTTTTTGTCCGGCGTGCGTTGTGCGCTGTGCGTCATGCGTAAATTTTTCACATTTAAGACTTCTCAAGAACCAGTAGGCCAATTTTAACCAAACTTGGCATATACCATCCCCATGTGAAGCTGCATAAAGTTTGTGAATGAAAAAGGGATTGGACCAATAGGGGCCCAAAATGGGGCCAAAAAGGACCAAAACTTGATACATCTTTAAAAATCTTCTTCTCATGAACCAATGATCAGATGAGTTTCAAATTTTGTATGCATGATTGTAAAGTCAATATCGTGTCTCCTGCTAGGTCCGTAGTCCACACCATAAACTATACAATGTTATGGGTACATCTGAAAAATTAGTACAAAACTAATATTTTATTTCAATAACATAACATCTTAAACAGAGACTAATGTTTTCTTGTAACTCATTGAATTGAATGAAATAAATTGACAGTAATGGCAGTTAACACATTTATATTACATCAATAATCTTTTTATTATTGACTTTGAATATGGCTCCAAAAATTTGATACCAGTGTTAAATTTTGACTTGTGATTTATTTGGTGCCACAAATTCATCAATAATTTTTTTTATTGACTTTGAACATGTCTCCAAAAATTTGAAACTGGCAACAGATTTTGACAACTGGCAATTTTTTTTGGTGCCACAAATTCTTCAACCTGCACAACCCCTGACTTTAGATTTTAATTCTAAAAATATCAGTTTATTAATTGTTATTTTCTTTAATGATTTTATCAATATTCCTTTTTGGGAGAACAAGTGAATTCAGTTGGGGACAACCAAAGTTCTCAAATAAGTCCCCCCCCCCACCCCAGACAAGTGTACAAGTGGGTTTTGAATTCTTATTTCACGCCCTGTATATTATATATATATATATAAATATATATATATATATATATTCATACAGTAAAACTTCAATGAGTTGAAGTTCAAGGGACCACCTAGAAAAGTTTGAAACAATGGAACTTCGACTCCTGGATGATAACTGAGAACCAAACGCTTTTAGTTTCACAGGTTGTATAGGGTATATATAAGTGCCTAAAAACATTTAAGACATAAATGGTCATTATAATTAATAATTAGTGCTAAATTTAACTTAATACGAGCAGAAGAATTATCATTGGGTGATTTCGTACACATGTCAATTTTGACTTCGAATTATATGTAAGAATTTTCGTTGTTTTATAGAAATGGGCCCAAAATTTATTTGAAACATTAAGAAATTTGAATCATTAAAGTTCAAATTATAAAATGTTTATAAGTAGTGTTCAGTAACAAAATTATTCGGGACTTTGTGAATAGATCGAAACATCGAAAAATTTGACTCGTTGAAGTTAGACTCTATTAAGTTCTACTGTATCTGTCATTTTCAGATATACGTATGGATGGATGCATTGATAAACTACTTGACAGTTTGTGGCTATCCCAGCACCCTTCATCATTGGCCTCCTGACCATCAAGTGATTGGAAAAGACATACTTAAGTATTTCCTTCTGATATCATGTATTTAATATATCATGAATTTATGTTATAGATAAGAAATTTTCTAATGTAAAGAAAGGAATTGTAATTTTAGAGAGATCCTGAGAATATATGTCTGACATCCTTGTCAGTTTAAACAGCAATGAGTAGACTCATATTTCTTAATCATCTCAAATATTCTTTTAGTCTTACTATCTATAGCTTTAATTGAACCAGTATTACCTTGAATTGATATATATAAAAATAAAAAAAAACTGTAATTTTCAGTTTGTATGTATATATTTTATTCATAGATTTCATGCTGTATATTGGCCAGCGTTTCTCATGGCAGCCGATTTACCTCTTCCAAAAACCATTGTTTGTCATTCTCACTGGAAAATTGATGACCAGAAGGTAAATTTTACCTGAAAATATTGACTATCAGAGCATTTTTAGCCCACCATCAACAGATGGTGGGCTATTCATATGAACCTGCATCCGTGGTCCGTGCGTTGTCCGTCAGTCCTGAACAATTCTTGTTACCACTATTTCTCAGAAGGGACTGAAGGGATAATAATTAATAATTAGTGCTAAATTTAACTTAATACGAGCAGAAGAATTATCATTGGGTGATTTCGTACACATGTCAATTTTGACTTCGAATTATATGTAAGAATTTTCGTTGTTTTATTGGGCCCAAAATTTATTTGAAACTTTGAATCATTAAAGTTCAAATTATAAAATGTTTATAAGTAGCGTTCAGTAACAAAATTATTCGGGACTTTGTGAATAGATCAAAACATCGAGAAATTTGACTCATTGAAGTTAGTCCTGAACAATTCTTGTTACCACTATTTCTCAGAAGGGACTGAAGGGATCTCCTTTGAATTTGACATGAATTTTCCCTTTGAGGTCTAGTTGTGCATATTACATTTTCAGAGAGAGATGAATCCAACATGGCCTACAGGGGGCCATCTTAGGTTTTTACCAAAGGAAGTTTGTTACTGCTATTTCTCAGAAATTACTGAAGGGATCTACTTGAAATTTAATATGAAGGTTCCCCTTGAGGTCTAGTTGTGCATATTACATTTTCAAAGAGATCGGTATCCAACATGGCCGACAGGTATTTCACAGAAATATGGATTTAAGTTCAAATTCAATGTTGAGACACAAAATAAGAGGAAAGAAGAAAAAAGAACAGTCTGTCATAGATCAGACATAGAACATTCCATGGTGGGCGCCAAGATCCCTTTGGGAACTCTTGTTATCTTGTGGTAGCTATCTAAGTAACAAGAAAGTAACTAACCAGTCATATAGGTTCACTTCTCCATATGAAATTTTCTTTTCCTGTCTAGAAAAAAGCTGGTAGCAATGAAGAACTGTATAAAATGTTCATTACGTACATATGTAACACACACACACATTTGGATTGATTTATGCAGGAGTTATTTCCCATCTATTGATTCATTTCTTTTAGCTATATAACCCCAAGGAAAGATTAATTACCAAAAATTGAGAAGCTTGTGGTCTCTTCCTAGGTACATTGTAACACGGTTCTCACCTCCACCATTAAACATTGGCTGCCGCTGTATCACTGAAAAATTGTTCTGTGGCCTAAACCACCATTCAAAGAAACAAACAAACCAAAAACTGGATGTATTTTCTTGCCAGATGTAATAGTTGGATGTAATATTTTATATTTCTTTATAGATGTCCAAGAGCATAGGTAACATAGTGGAACCAGTACAGAGAATGAAAGATTATTCTGTTGATGGTTTACGATACTTTTTGCTGAGAGGTGGTGTTCTTCATTCTGATTGTAGTAAGTACCAGTATATACTGTACTTAACACAGTCGCCTCCCCTTATTTCGAGACCGTATATAATAAAATATCAGTTTAAGTGAGGATATATCTCTTCCTCATGCAATTTGTACACTATTCTTGATAAGTCCAAATAAAGAAATCGGGCTATAACAAGGTTAAAATCTATCTCCCTTCTCTCCCTTCCACTTTGTTATAAGTGGAGTTGACTGCACAGTATCTCCAAAGGGATTTTAATTGAAAAATTTGAGTTTAAAAAATGGTAAATATATTTTTTTTAAGATTGAAATTTGTCTGGAGTCCAAAATATTGAATAATATTCTGGACCCAGGTCCTTTGAAATCTGAACTGAAAGAGAAAGTTCTAAGTTTAAAGGGGTTCCCTGCCTTTTGTTTGTGTATGTTGTTAACAAAGGTAAATGAATCATATAAAATCGTACATGATGTTATATATCTGTTTACTTTAAATCGGCATATGATAAGAAAGATTATTGTGTAGGCTAGGAGGAAACTGCAGGCTTCGTTCAAGGAACGAAGAGCTAAGAGGGGGTATGTGCGTTTGGGGAACAATATCCTTGAAATACAGCGCTACAGTATCTTAGCCTATTTGGGATATATGACACTGACTTTTACTGGGTTTTATTTTTTTTTTTTTCCAGACTACACTGACAAAAGAGCTGTCCAAATGATCAACAGTGAGTTGATATCTGTCTGTCTTAATCTTCTCTCTAGAAGTACATCAGAGAAATTGAATCCAGAAAACATATTTCCGGCCATGTCCGCTCAGGTTTTTGAAGAAAAATTTTCAGTGGAAGATAAAAATACTTTCAAGGATTTATCAAACTTAGCTGGTAAATATCAGAAATTCGTAAAATGTAATTCTAGGGAAATACTGATGAAAATCTATTTCACTTAAATTTTTATAGTGATGGGAATTTTTAAAAATGATAAAAGCTTTCATTTAATTAGAGTATTTAAAAAAAAATGTACTATGAAATTGATATTTTTTTATTTTGATTAATTGCATGCAAATAAACACTGATATTTTGACCAAATATGTATTTTTGTGATTCATACCATTAGTTTTTTGTTAAAATATTCACTTTTTTAAAAGACTATCTCCATTTTTCTTGAGAATTTATGGTCTTGTTTGTATTTTATGTAATTTATTTCTAAATTTAAAGTTATCAATCATTGCTGATTTTGGTTTGAAATGTATTTCTCATTTTGTTCTGTTATATTTCAGATATTGTCAATGACTGTTACACAGACTTTAATTTTAACAGAGCAATCGAGTGTATTATTAACCAGTTACGATGGGGGAACCAGTTCATGCAAAAACACCAGCCCTGGGAGTTAGTGAAATCAAGTGATGATAAGGAGTATTTACATTGTGTTTTACATGTGATATTGGAAACACTAAGAATCTGTGGTATCTTACTACAGCCGATAGTACCGGATACTGCTAGTAGATTGTTACGGAGACTTAGTGTCTCGGAGAACAAAAGACTCGTAAAACATGCCAAAGTTAGAACATTTAACGAATCAATACATTTGGAAGAATCAAGAGAACAGCTGATGCAAAGAATTAAATATAAATATCATTAAGTATTCATAATTTTTTATAAATAAATTGTCTTTCATTAAAAAGATTTAAAAGTTGTTCATCGACAGGAAAGTGTTCGAAAAATTCAGAAGGTAGACCATGATACAGATTCAATGAAAAGTATGGTACACAAACCACAATTTTCTCTCTTTGCAATCATGTAGCACTGAAATTAAAGTGTAGGTCCTCCATTCATATGATCATGGGTCCAGGGTAACACATGACAGCTCAAGACTGGAGTAAAATATTTGATTCTGATTTATAGGCAATCTAATTAAAAACTTATTTCTAATTGCTCCAGTTTTCCTATATGTCACTTATAGGATCTAACACAATCCACGTTTGGGTTTTGTGTGGTGACCTCGTAGGTGTGTCATTTTACTCAATCTTGTAAGTTTGTCAAATGGCAAAGAGATGTTAACACTGAAAACACAAAATCCAAAAGTAGAGAATTATTTTCATAATCTTGGATAGGATCGAATTGTCGGAGATATTCAGAATGAATTCTGCAGACTGTCGGTTTCTTTATTTTAAAATAAATTACGTATCTTTGCCATTCATTAAACTACAAAACCTTGTAAGTCACATATTTATTGGTTGAACATTAGAAACCAATGGGAAGTTACCGGCATATGACCCCATTGCGAATTTCAGTAGATCTTTTAAGTGACATTTCTGAAAACGGGAGCGGTGAGAAATCAGTTTTTAATTAAATTGTTTCTAGTTCAATATGTTTTATCTCTGCCTGCTTTCAAGTTTTGAAAGTGCTCACTATTCAATTAATGATGGTCTTACAGGTATTGATTTATCAATACTCCCAGAATGCTTGTTCAAATTCAGTTGGTAGTTTAATTTACATACAAAATACACACTTGTTATAAAAACACTCAACTTTTCAAGTGAATGGCATTTGGAAAATTTCAGTTTTCAGGACTAAGGCAACTTCTTGATCATGTGTCTGTATTTTTCTGTGATTGAAACGTTTTGGAGATTATTTATCTTGTATGTATTTTTTTCATGACAAGAGGTATCAATAAATATTTTGGACCGAATCATTTGAATTTAGGGTTTTTGAGTTTATTGGTGCTCTGAACCACCATTGAAAAATTAAGCTTCAGGATACAAATATACAACACATGTTGCAAACTCTGTTTCCACGCTCAAACGTGTGTGTATAAAGTTGATAAAGGAGTTGTTGCTTTGTTTGGTGGTGTTTCTTCATATATTTATTCATACGAGAGAAAAATGACATTTTTCTGTTTCCGCAATAAAAAAATATATATGACATCAAACAACATAATCGGAAAACTTTAAGGATTATTTAAACTTTACTATCATATTTTACATTTTTATGGTGTGAAAAAATAGCAATTTAAGTGATAAAATATGTTTTTTATAACTAATGGGAATCTTGTTAATTTTATGGGTGGTTGCTTTCAGGAACGCCTTGGTTCATCCAATATCTTTAAAGTCGCAGTTTGTTTGATCATATTTAAAATTATATACATTCGTTTGATGACATTTGTTGAGATTTTATCTAAACGTTCAAATATGCCTAGCTTTTAACCTAGATTATTTATCTTTTTCTATGACTGGTTACATTTTATTACCTGATAAATCTTATCTGAGTAATACAGCTATATTATATTGGAGAAGTGGCTAGGTGAAACACTTGTATGACAAAGAGTTAATAGTTTTTTTTGTGAGTTCTATTTTATGGAAGCAACTCTAATGAGTAGTTTGATTTTGTTTATGTATGTTTAGATAATGCACTATTAGTTTATAACAGTTTGTAAGAGATGTGCACAATTTTTGTTAGGGACTCTAATTATGCATGTTATGGTCAACAGTTTCATTTACTGTATGGATATAGATCATACGCTGTTAGTTTATAAAAGTTCATAAAAGGGGTGTAGTTGGTAGCGCGCTTGAGGTCGTGAGTTCGAGTCCAGCCGGTGGCAGGTTGGATTCCTGTCCTTCGGATGAAACAGTGAAAACCGAAGTCTCGTATCGCAGTAGGTGTCTGCACATTCAAGAACCTTCACTTCTCAATGGTTCTAAGTGCCAAGCATAGGCGACATATATCCATATTAGTGAAAGATTCTTGAGGGGGACGTTAAACAACAAGTCAACCAGCTAACATTAAAAGATGTGTACTATTTGTGGTAGGGACTCTAATGATGATCAGCAGTTTAATTACCTGTATGGATAGGTAATACATTGTTAGGTATATGAAGTCTGTTCTACTTTATGTCAATTCTCCGATTTTATTCAGCATTTCCACAGACATTTTATATATATATATATATATATATATATATATATATATATATATATATATATATATATTTAGTATAAAAGACAGGGAAAGTGCAATATTTATTTCTGAAATTACCCTGCCACAGAACTGTGTTAACATTGATGACATAGATAAATTATATCACAATCCTCAAAGAATTTAAAGGAAATGTCTTGAAAATAAATATGATTGGCCAATTTGGGTACTGTGTCAATTTGGATACTGTTACGATACATGTAGATTAGATACATAATATCGGAAGTATGTCAAACGGTAGAGTTTTTTTTTCACACTTACGTATGTCTTATTCCAGGATACAGCTTTGAAGCAATGCAAGAAATGATATTTTTCAGAAATAGAAAAAAAGATACGATCTTGTGAAATTTTGTGTACCTGCATGAACATAATGAAGGGTGTCGTTAAAAGTTCAGGTGTATTTGGTCATGGGGGTAAAACATTAATGTCGCGGGATAAAATAATATACAAATATCATCTTTCAGCTGACTTTTCCACGCAGATTTGGACAACATGGCTTTCCTCCGTTCCCGTTCTTTTGGGAAAATTAATATAATGTCTGTAAAAAAGGCATGCAATTAATACTAGTTAGAAACGGGTTCTAATATAGATAGATCTGTAGATGAAAGCAATATATTTCAAAGAACTAGAAACCCAAGTCAAAAACACCAGTATATACACTTCCTATTTGGGATATTTACTTACTGTAGATGTAGACGGGAAAATAAATACCAAGCTATATATACGACAAACGTGATGATTTTCTTAAACAATATACGACTGATTTATTCTTTGATATTTGTGTTTTATATATCGCACATTAGTATTTTTATTCATAATATTTCGTTTTCTTTCATATTCTATACTTAATCTTTTTCAATATCTCCTGGTTAAATATGTGACCAACAAGCGAGCTATGTTGTCTCCTGATAACCAATGCCTTCCTGTGCCGTCCACCACTATGGGACGTGCGTTGAACTTTACATTTTTCTTTTAATTTTATCAAAATATATCTGTCGCTACAAGCTCACATATTTTAAACCGTTGAGTAGAATTTTATCATATTTCACACAAATGTCTCTTGGGACAGGAACTTTATTAGAAAGGTCATTTCTGAAAGGCATAATCACTCAACACATATCACTAAAATCTTGTGAAAGGTCTCATTTTTTAAACCATTCATCCGAAATGTTCATTTTGATAGGGACTTTAGGACAAAGGTTATTCATTGTCACTAAGAATATATCCTTAAGATCCATCAGTTATATAGCATACCATAGGTAATAGTAATACACATTTAGGTCCTACATGTTGTGAATTTTAATACTCCCGAGTTAAGGGTTTTGTATATTGGTATGCGTGCGTGCGCGTGTGTTGGGGGTTAAAAAACCGGCATGTCAAATTTTGCCTTTAAATCCATCGTTCAATTCAGTTAAGGAAAGCTAAATGGTTGAAATTTGAGTGTTAACGGTCAACTGTTACGTCATTTTTCTTTTTCAAAGTGAATCCTGTTTAAGGTGGGTAGGGTAGGGGAACACATACACACAAGAAAATTTAATGATTGTCAAGTTAAATTTATGTATAGATGTCACATTCACGACAGAAACTTGAAAATCAGCCTGTAGCTGCGATGCAATAAAGATAACATTCTTTCAGTTCTTTGGGACAGGTGGGAAACTACCCTTTCCTCCGCGCGTTTTGAATTTCAAAACCAATGCAAAGGATAATATTACTTAGTTTATTGTAATTCAGATTAAATAACAACATTACACCTAAACAGCTAAAACCTGAAGCTCTGTTTAAGTATTCTTTTTTGAATCAGAATTGTGAAAATTTACCTGATATTGTTCCGAGCTATTCTTTAGATATACATGACTACACCAGATGAATTTGCACATATAGATTTTCAAATGAATACCCAAGGGAATTATGTAACACATATTAGCATTTCGTTACGCTGTGATGGTATTGCGTTACACCTTAAGCTTCTGATAATGTCTGTATTATAAATAATTGAAGATTAATTTTGTTTTAATTTTATGGAGAAGGCCTGCGTTGTGATGAATTTGTCACATTGGATTATCAGAATCAACTTGAAAGCAAATGACATGTCGTCAACATATGTATACATTGTGGATATTCCGAGACCGATTAATTATATCGTACCCTTGACAATGCCTCTCACACTTTTTAGTTGTCACTGGTTCGAACTCTGGATCCTATGATTATTTTGTGGAAAAAATTGACACGTTCCTACTTCATTGTTTATGTTTCCTGGTACATTCTAACGGGGTACTCTCATTTACAAAATTGTCGTCCGCCAATAAATGAAGAATTGTCGAGTGTGGCGCTAACCACAAGGGATTCAAAAGTATATTGAACGATCATTTAGAGAAATCGTGTAGTTGAACGATCATATTCAGAAATCGTATAGTTGTACTATTATATACATATATCATGTAGTTGAATGATCATACAGAAAAATAGTGTAGTTGAACGCTCATAAAAAGAAATATAGTTGAACGATTATATACAGAATTCGTGTAGATGAATGATTATATAAAATCATGTAGTTGAACGTTCATATAGAGAAATCGTTAATATAGTTGAACGATAGTACAGAAATCGTGTATTTGAATGATCATATTAAAAAGTCGTGTAAATGAATGTTCATATAGAGAAATCGCATAGTTGAACGATCATATAGAAAATTATATAAAAATCATGTAGTTGAATGTCCATATAGAGAAATCGTTAATTTAGTTGAACTATTATATACAGAAATCGTGTAGTTGAATGATCATATTAAAAAGTCGTGTAGTTGAACGTTCATATAGAAAAATTGTGTAGTTGAACGTTCATAAAGAGAAATCGTATAGTTGAACGATTATATACAGAAATCGTATAGTTAATTGATCATATAAAACCATGTAGTTGAACGTTCATATAGAAAAATCGCATAGTTGAAAGATCATATATAGAAATCGTGTAGATGAATGATTATAGAAAAATCATGTAGTTGAACGATCATATAGGGGAATCGTATGGTTGAACGATTATATACAGAAAACGTATAATGAACGATCATATAGAAGAATCGTATAGCTAAACGATCATATGGAGAAACCGTATAGTTGAACGATCATACAGTGAAAACATGTAGTTGAACGATTATACAGTGTATTTGTATATAATGTGTATGTGTGTGTTAATTTTTGAAAAAAAATGTATTTAATGCATATTCGGAATATAGCAACACATAATTCCTCTTCATACAATTAGCGCATATAACTTAAAAATATTAGTTTTAATATTTATGACACCCGCTACATTATTATTATTTACATTTTAGATAATTAAATAAAGTTTGGATTTTGTATTGGGAATATATAGGAACAAGTGATAAATATAACAAGTTATATATAGCAACAAGTCTCAAGGTGTTCAGGTTGTGTGCACGCGTTCACGTGTTTGTCTGGTGATTTTATATCAAACAAATAATTCAATAACTAATTTTAATCAAATATATATCTATCCCAACTGTAGAGTAGAGAATGTGTTTTAATGTATGCAGATGGTGCATGAAACGATAAAACACATTCATACACGCTCTGTTTATATGTAGCATAGTATCTGATGGTATTTGATGTTTAAATATTATGTATGAATGTTTAATGTTGGACAGACATTAATATACGTTTAAATCATAGCAAAGATTGATTCGTTAAAAATAAATCTTATGAATGTAAGTGATTTAAAATTTAAAAGGTGAGAAAATTTTTTGTCATATTTTATGGGTCAGTAATTTATATATTTCCAAAGGTATCATAATCAAGCAAACAGACTTTTAGGCAGACATCACTAAAACCTTCCACATTGCTAACTTGTATATATTTAAAATAGCACCTGAATTGCTAGCCTGGCCTGTATGTGTATATTAGCTGTACTCATGACACGTGACACTTTGCTTTATGACACGCTGTGCAAAAGACTTTTCCTATTCTCATGATTTCAAGCTATAGATAATTAACACATTCAAAGATACCCGGGCAGATATGTATTGTCCCTTTCTCTTTACCCAATTGCTGCAATAATAGTTCGCCTGGGTTCCTGGCCCAATCTTACTTCGTCGATATACTGACAGCGTTACCATCAGTGAGCCGAGATCACAGGCTACAGTGTTAATTTGTTCAATTCTTGTCATATTATCCTTAGGTCATAAAACTCATCGGAAACAGAGCACAGAATACAATGAATACAAACATCGCGCAGGAGAGCACAGTACATACCAAAGACAGGTGTATATAGACAACATGCTGTAGAAAAGTAAAACATCACACAGGAGAGCACAGTACACACCAAAGATATATAGACAGTATGCTAATTAAAAAACTATCACACAGGAGAGCACAATACATACAAAAGATATATAGACAACATGCTGAAGAAAAAAAAACATCGCACAGGAGAGCACATTACATACCAAAATATGTAGACAACATGCTGAAGAAGAAAAACATCACACAGGAGAGCATAGTACATACCAAAGATATATAGACAACATGCTGAAGAAATGAAAAAAGTAGCAGTTATTCATTTGGCTAATTGACATGGAAAATTGAGGAGGATTATTAGTAGAATGTAGTGATAATATATATCTCAGGATAGACATTTTTTTAAAAAACGATAATGTGCAGTTAGTAAATTTGCCACTTTATTTTGGTTTTAACCCTGTTTTAAGTCCCGCGAATATTTGTGCAGAATGACATTACAGGATACGCGTTTATGATAATAATACCAATGTAGGTTACTCTCGTTACTTCTCCTCCAGGACAGTTAACTGACTGGCGTTAGCACAAGGTTTTTGACACGTATGTTAAGGAGGCCGACTGTCGCTTTCCGGTAGAACTAGTTTTTTCTCGGTTACCTTCAATGAACATGGTACATATTCCAACGGACATAACTCAGAAATACCATTTTTTGGTTTCAATATACTAAAACTTTCATTATTATTATCATTTCATTACGATGGTAGCATTATATCACAGATGTCATTGCACGTTTAATGGTGTTTCTGCATATTTTCCGTCTAATTGATTTGTTTTTCTTTCCATAATGAACTTTTTTACCAAATGCAGAGGTCTGGATTGCAAACCCCCTTTACCCGCCAATGAATACAAACAATAGTTTACATCCTGCTAAAATCTTGCTCTTTTTTCATATCATTTAACATGTTAGATACATTTTATTTTTATAAGTCAATTTTTATAAGTCAA
>BROG01000473.1:0-7500 GCA_030159075.1 Atrina japonica | reverse complement strand
GACTTAAAGCAGGGTTAACACCAATGTTCATAGAATATAGTGACTGTGGTAAATTTACTAAGTGCATCATTTTCGGATGAAGTGCCTATTCTTCAAATAGGAATTGTGGTTTAAAGCACGGTGCTGAAACCAAACATAGGTACATTTCAATTGAAATTGATTCAATCCAGTGTGTACAATAGCTGATAGTATCAATTTCACCGTTTTCAATAAAGTACAGTTACTAGCACGTTTGCACAATTCAAAGATTTCGGTCATGACGAATGAACATTTAAAAATATTTTACTTTGTCATTGAGAGTATTTGGTTTTAAATGTGTAATCGACATGATAGAAATCTTGATATTGTGCACACGTATAATGTGCTACTTTAACAAAACGGAACTGAAGTGTATAAACTAATATATCTACTGAATGACAGAATGTAATCAATTTCATTTGCGCCGGTAAGTATAGTAGTATATATCCACCTATATCGTATTTTATGAAAGCATTGCACAAGTGTACAAATAAAATGCATGTAGATATATCGGCAAACTTAACAATGATTTTAAAATACATCAATATATCAAATTACATATAATCACTACATTATACTAGTATTTCTTTTCACTCCAGATATTACCGTGTATAACCATGTCAATTAATGCAAAGTCAGTAACAAACTATTACAACAGCAATTGAGCATAGAGAAAAGGACAATACATATCAGCCCCGGCTATCTTTGAATGCGTTAATTATCTATAGCATGAAATCGTGATAGAATGGGAAAAGTATTTTGCACAACGTATCATAATGCGTCGCAAAATGTTGGATGTTGTGAGTACAGCTAATATATACATACAGTCTAGTTTGGAAAGGTTTACACGGTAAGAAAGAGGAAGTCCGTCGTGCTGTCTACAAACAAGTTTGTTTGATCATAATGTCTTGATAAATGTATAAATTGACACATAAAATTATTCTCACCTTTTAAATATTTAAGGTCAACGGACACGAAAAAAAAATTTCTTCGTATATACTTTTATATGACCCATATGACCAATAATTTAAAAACGCAATGTCGAAAACCTCACATGTGTCGAGATAACTAAAATTACCCATGCCCCGATTGACCGCCTTCGGTAACGATCGGCAAATCTCGGAGCGCTTGGAGTGTGACGTAAGTGTGGTGGGGTCCGCTATTTTTGTCAGTGTCAAAATATTATTACTGAATTAAGTATGTGAAATGCGTAATTGTAGCGTAGCCTTTAGATGTAAGAAAAGTTGATGGAAAAAAGAGTGTTTATTCTTTCCAAAGTTTCTTATGTTTGATAAGTGACAATAAATAAATGCATCATTATATTGTCCTCAAAACACACTAGGCACATACAGAATTCCATAAGTCGCCATTCGCTATGATTTATTTTGCCACTTAATTTTTATCATGATATCCTTTCCAGACTTAAATGGAACTTTTAAGGGCCGTCTTCTACCTGTACATGTAACATGTTTCACAGTTAATCACCTGTCAATCACCGTATCAATTCAATTAGCTTTAGTACGTATACTCTGTGGGACGCCTGTCTGTTCAGTCAAGCGAGAAAATACAGCACTCGCGTATGTCCATTTCACTATTTTGGCGTTTTGATAATGATTTTAACAGCGATATATAAAACTAGAATGTTAGGGTTTTTATATCTTATTCTCTTGATACCAGATTAAATATATTCATATTTTTGAATGAAATGTATATTTTGAAAATATAATCATTTTATGCGGTCTATATTATCATTTGTGAATACAGGGGATTAGTTTTACTCGTATCAAAACCCATGGTAAATGTACGCTTTGGATGTACAATGTAAAACCAATGACCGGTAAAATTAAATGATAAAAAAATGTCAAGTTTTGCTTCAGAGGTAAGACTAAAATGAGATATTAATTCGAGAAAACAGATTTTGAACAAAATTGTGATGTAAATGGCAAATTTCGCAAGTTGCTGGGACTGGTCTTGAAAGAAAGAAAATCATTTTTAAAAATATTTTCTCGATATCGATTTTAATAAACAAAATTAAAATGTCTGAATTGCATATGTAATTTCGAGTTATTATTGTTTTACGCGGTCTATTTTATCATCGACATAAGTTTCGCACTTGTATAATGAGTTTTAATCGTTTCAAAAGTCGTGGTAAACACGCGTGTTGGATGTAGATTGTAATAGATCGTAAAACCAGTGACTCTCCAGGTAAAACTTAAAAAAATATAAAAGATAAAAGAAAAAATCATGACTTTTTTCAGAAATGAGACTAAAGTAAAGTAGATCTAATTACAAAAACTGTATACAAAATATAATTTTATTCAAATAGACAGAGTTTGTAATGTAGAAAAGTGAACAGAAAAAGTGAAAGAAAACATAACACTTGTATCAGCTTCTTGAAATTGTTTCAATCCAGTATGTACAATAGCTGATTCGCTTCTTGTCTTAAATTTTATTTTTAAAATAAATTCAGTTTCATAAATTTATGCGTAAGGTAGTAACAAATGGTATCCAAACTGATAATTAAAGAAATATACCATACATTTGTTATCTGCACATTAAAGTTAACTTCAATTGGACATTTATGACTATTGTTTTTAAATTATTGTTGTTGTTTTATTATAGATCTATGTCTTATATTTCCTCGGGGAAATTTTAACTTCTGGATGACAACTTCCTGTCGAGATATTAAATGTCTCCTTCTTAGGGCTATAACATATACGTATGTCCACACACAATAATATATATACGCAGACAACATATCAATGGGATTATATTTTACTATCCGTAGCACCAGAGTTCACTTCAAAGAGGGATATTACTACTTAAATGTGGAAAATGTACGATGGGAAAGCCGAAATCGTCGCGTTTATCGTATAGCTTAGTTGCTAATTTCCCGTCTGTGTTTATATTAAGTAAAATGTCTAAGTATGAAGCGTGTGTGCTTGATTATGTTGTATCTTTAATTTCTAGTTCGCTGGGAT
This sequence comes from Atrina japonica, assembly GCA_030159075.1. NCBI lineage: Eukaryota > Metazoa > Mollusca > Bivalvia > Pterioida > Pinnidae > Atrina > Atrina japonica. Next base: position 4,501 of record BROG01000473.1, on the reverse strand, counting down.
ATATCGCATTGACATATGTATGAAAATTGTCATTATTAATTGACAAAACGTCGTCGATATATCTAAATGATGAATCTTACTTTATTGTCAAATCCGTATAAGACGTTTCAACTGTAAAAAAATATCTTAGCTTTTAGTTTTGGTTTTAGTTTAGAATTAAATGGTGTTATCTGAGTGAATATAAAACAATTAGATAACAAACAATTTCAAATAAAATAGATGAGTTTTGTACCGATCTATTTCTCTTCAAGAACGCATTTCAATTTATTTTGTAGTTAATGGTAGAGTATTAGGACATAAGTGAGTTCGCAAAAATAAATTTCACTATATAATCTTAGTAATTCCGCACTTGATTTTTTGTCCTCTACATTTAATAGATACCCAAAATAAAATGAAAAATGGCACTTTATACCCCGGAAGTCTGAGCCTACTTTCAATAATGTTTCTGTTAGATTAAATCCATAAATTACTTAAAAGTATCGATGGCTTTATTTTGGTGAATTATGTCATAGATCCACTTAATGACTTTGTAATAAACATCGAAATGACAGAATTTTACTCCAAGGAAGAAAAGAGTATTCCTCCAAATGGGAATTTTTAGTATATGAGTACCAAAACCTCACCGTTCTGTTAATCAAATTTTGTTAAAATTGAATAAACGTCGAATTTTATAGGAGCTGCTGAAAAAACACTAATTTATTAAGAATATACAGTGAAAATAAAATTTGCAAACTCATTTATGTCATACTAATGTATATTTATTTAATATATATTTTTCCGATTATTTATATTCGATATATTGATTTTCAATGTTCGTTTGTGGAGACCGATTGTTTCTTACCCTCAATTAGCATGGTGAAAATTCCAACGAACAAAACTCAACTCTTAGAAATGTTCTGGTTTTCATGTATTAAAACATTTGAACAACTTCATTCTAATTATCTCATCACGGCTGCATCATCATATTACATATGTCATTGCACGTAAAAAGATGTTTCAACGACGTTTTTCCGTCTTATTATTTTGCCTCCATTTTCTTTAAACATAATTCAAAAGGTTGGATTACAAACTTCTTCACCCGCCAATGAATGCAAACAACAGTTTGCATCGCTACAGAAATTGTAATTATAAAATTATTTTTAGGATTAAATCTTTTATCTTCGACAGTTGTAATGGAATTCGATAGCTTCTTTTCCAGTCACACAACGTCTTCATGGTATATTTTTAAATGTATTTAATGCTTTTTCTTATTTCCCATGAGAACAATTTAGACGAATTTGTAATTATTTTCCTTGCTTTGTTACATAGCATTATACATACAATATCGTGTTAATTAGATTTGGATCATATAAGTCGATTTATGAGATACCAAGGGCCTCTACCATATAAAATGAGATTGTTGAGCGTGTCGTAATTCAGAAATGAACAAGTATCAATGATTATGCCAAAATCCAAGTCATTAGAATACGACAAATAGGATATATTAACGGTCTCAACATTAAGAACAATTGCGAATCTCAAACAGAGTGGGACCAGGTGTCCAGAAAGAGTCACCCATCGCAAATGTTCCATGGAAACTTATTGGGTTAAAAGGTCAAGCTCGGTGAAAAGGTCATCAGTAAGTGTTAGGTATGATTTTCATCATTAAAAATTCAAATTCAAATTTAAAATAGCCTACACGATAAAGTCACGCGTACAGGTAAAATGTGGACTTGTTTTATGGGCGCAAGTCAATGCTGTGATTATATTTTCAAGATTGCCTCTGAACCTAAGTTTTAAGTTTCATCCTTAAGACCTATGGTTTTTACTTGTTATGTCAATAGCTGGGCAAGAGTCAAGTGTTGATATGAACTGTTAAATTACCTATAACTTGCGTTATGACATTTTGCTGCAATATAGAATATCGCACGTCCCGTTATATTTGTGATCCGAATAATTTCTGTTCACATTTCTTGTATTGTAAACTGACTCTGCGGGTCTTGCTGTAAAATGTATTATTCAATAATAGTTTACATCGTGAAATACTGATAATAAAAGATAAAGTTAAATGAACACTCCCATTTTTATTTTTATTTCAAGTTTAATGGAATATTATAAGAGGATGATGTCATGTTTGTTTAATAAATTGAGGTCAAATATGGCATTCGTATTACATGGTTCACGTACTGTCAGCTTTCCAAGTCATCTGTGAAGTTTGAAGCCTAAATTTCGGTTAAAATGGGTTTATATACTTGTATAATTTTTATATATGTATCTGGAAATATTTTAGCAATCGGTTTGTACTATTGAAATCTAATTTAACACTGAATTGCTATTTTAACACTACAACACTTGTCGGATGGCGTCTTCAATACTCTTGTCTTATGTATGATATATCAGGAAGTTGATTTGCACCATTACACAAAGTCGCTGCACTAATACGTTAATATTTAAATACCTTAATATTGAATTGTTCCTCAAATCTAGTTTACATGTCTACCCAGAGACTGTTGACTTGTAGTTCTGTTTGTCAAAATTTTGAATACACCAAAGCTATAGCTACCTACCCTTACGTTTTGGTGACTGGATATTAGTAAGCGATGTAAGTAAAAGACGACGCTAGAGCCAATCTTAAAATCCGTTAAATATGGCGAATAATCATGAAATGGATTTATTGAATTCTCGTAGGAATGAGAAATATCACGATTGGGATTTTCGAAATACGCGAAATGATAGACAGACCGAAATCTATACATCGGAAAACAAAAATGGAAGAAGCCGCCGTGATGGTAGGGAAACAAACAAATCGGAATTGTACTACGGAGTAGATGGCCCATTTCATGTAGATGACATTGATTCTGACAGTGTTCAAGAGACTCCACCTTGGGTTGACATGTTCTGGACTGGGACATTGAAAAGAAATTATCTAGATAGGAGCACTTTTCGTGTAAGTAAAACATTATGGGTAAACATTTTGTTTTTCTTTTTTGTTATATTTCATATAAATCCACACTTTTTCAAAACATTCATCTTAAGCCATTGCTAAATCAATTTTGCTGAAACTCGAAAACTGCAAAAATGCAAAATATCAAACATCTGCATTATGTACTTGCTTATATACAAGTAATGTTAAAGTTTTCTGTCTTTAATATTGATTATAAATTAAATTCTTTATGTCACATTCCTATATATGCATATGAAAAATAGACATTTTATAAAATATTAGCATTATGCTACATTACCAATACAATAAAACAAAACTTCAAAACATTTATGCTTAATCAGGAAAATGATAGTGAAATTGAACAGAAAATCACTTTCTTATAGTTGTGTTCTAACACCTGTTAATTTATACAATGGAATAAAAAGTATTGTTGACAGTCCTCTACATCTAAAGACTACAAAATATTTTCTCACGTGGCATGCTTGTTTTATACTCATACTGTAATTGCAGTATATTTACTTCTCTTTAGATAGCACACACACACACACACACACACACACACACACACACACACACACACACACACACACACGAGCTCGTGAATCCACTAAATCTGGAGTACATTACACATTTAAAATATTGGTATGTAGCAAATGATTACAAATTTACATAAACGACACGTGCTCTCTCTCAATACAATAAGACAATACAATGAATACAGTGAGTGAACATATGCAAATATAGAGATGCATAACCAAACACCGAACTCAGTGAATGTTAAACACGTCTAATTTGTATGGTAACTCTACGTACATTATAACAAAAAAGACTATCTTTGTTGTATATTTAAACGCTCCATGCCAGTGCATTGTGGCATACCAATATTTTGTTTGCGCCCTGCACTGAGTGTATACGCATCCAACTCGTATACATATAGAATAACACATGGTAAATCTGTATCGCATGCCATTAACTCCAATATCGACTGAGGGTCGTACGCCCGAGTTGGTCGAGAGTTGATGTGGCATGCGATACAGATTTTGTCATGTTTTGTTGTTTTTGTCATATATTTAAAACCCTACTAGTAAATAGACAAATACAAGGATATCAACGATAAAAAGTAGATTTTGTGTTTTAATGTCTAGCCGATCTAGGTTAACACGACTTGCGTTCCTTAATGAGAATTCGCATGCTGACAGGTCTGAAATTACGCAAACGTTTAAGACAAGACTTAAAACAAGCCTTCCTCAAGATAATTTGCTGACATAATTCGTATTTTAGTGCAAACATATATTACTGAGATATATCTGAAATAACGGTAGGGCAACAGGGACTATGAAAGAACATATTATGTGTATTCTACTTCTGGTAAAGCCCTGTCGTGAGGCTGTTCACGCCTAAACATTGTGTTGAAGAGAATAACCTTCTAATTCTCCGTGTATACTCGTATCTAAAATAGGAAATGCACAATTATTTGCGGTGTTTTGAACCTACCTGTGGAATCATTTAACTCTTTTTGCATCGAATGTTTAGTAAATCAAAGGATTCATCCCTATTTTCATTCAACAATCATTAAAA